>JAMALN010000106.1:0-62021 GCA_023630115.1 Cutaneotrichosporon sp. PK4640
GGGTGGGGCCTCGAGCTCAACCCCAACGCCAAGCTCATTCCGTATTCGACGTTCTTTGCGCCCGCCGCTGGCATCGGAAGCGCAGGCGAGGACCGCACACAGGAGGAGCAGGAGAAGTTCAAGGGCAAGGTCGCGAACGGGCACTAGATGAGCGTATGCATGGGCTTGTACGATGTAGAGGTTGCTTGGAGTATTGGAGGACGACCTGAGCAACTGCTATTGGACCTCCACCAGGGACCTCCACCTGCCAGTCGTGACGTCACGTGACATGATCACCGAAATCAGCCGTCCAGATCGCACCTCGATCTCACTCTGCATCTCTCTTCATCTCGCCACTCTTCTCAACACTCTCCACTCCACTCCACCCGCGCTGTCCATTACGTCTCAATCTCTCCTACAGACCACCATACCCCTTCGCCGGGCGATCGTCATGCTCGCCGCCGCTCGTCTCGCCGCCGCCTCGTTCCGGGCTCTAGGAGTGCTCAAGCGCACACGGATATCACGGGCCACGGACTTGCCTCAAGGCGCAGTGCCTCACAAGACCGCGGTCTTCATGAAGCGACGGCTCAACACTCTCCTCGCCGGGACATGGTCGGTGAGCACTCCCTCATATCGCGGTTGACAGAAGCCGCGCTTTCGTCGATGGCACGCTGGCTGGGAATGTGACTTGTACTCTAACGGAGAAAATACTACAGCCCCAGCGATCCAGCCCTTCTTGGATTACAAGGCCCCTCCCATGGGAAAGCTGATGCTTCCTCTGCCTACCGAGCGGCTGCGCCTCGGGAAGGGCGACCCACCACTCACTCTCAAGCTCGAGCCGGGGCCCGACGGGTCGTTTGACCACGACAAACTTACGCTCGAAGTCAGGCAAGCCGGCGCGCTTGTCGCAACACTCCGCCATGCCGACCGCGTGCTCAAAGCGCCACCTAGAAGGTGGGGGCGGGCGCAGATCCACCGGGCGGATATGGTGTTTCCGCTGCTTTCCGCGTACTGTCGTGCAGCCGCGCATGCCCCGGAAGATCTTTCACCTCCCCCTGTGTCGCAAACCAAGCGCCACATGGTCAAGCGCCTTGACGCCCTCCTGCAGGGGACATATGAGGTGAGTCTCGCGCTAATCGGCGCTCTCCTCTGACAACAGTCGCAGCTGATCGTCAACGCAAAAGCGAGTAAAGCTTCCTTTGTGTTGTACCATAGCGGCACCCTTTTACGCGCCGCCATCCAGCCACTCGCTAGCTTCCCTCTCCCCCAATGTGGTTACGTCACGGTCCCACTCGTGAACATTCCGTTATGCGCACGGCCGGCGAAATCGCGATGGCGACCCGCCAAACCGGTCTCGGTGAAGCTCATCCCGGGGCCGGACGGGTCATTTCACAAGGAGGCGATTTCAATCGAGATGCGCTGCGAGGGGGAGCTCCTCCAGGTGACCCGCTTCGCCGACCTTGCCGCGCTTTCGGACGACCCGGCACGTACAGAACTGCTCACGCCTGAGCAGTCGTGGGAGGTGCTCACCCTGTACCGCCAGGTGGCAGAGGGATACCGAACCGAGCTCGCCAAAAGGCCGTCGCAGCAGTCGAAGTTTCGGCTGCGCAACAAGAATAAGCTGCTGTTGCTTAAACTCGCAGAGGAGGACAAGGAGACGGATCCTGCTTTAGAGGCACCCTCATAGAAATCATGCCACCTCGCTTTCCACGCCATGCATGTACGGCTAGCTCCACTCTCAAGCGGAGGGCGCACCTGTACGCCAACTCCCCTTGCATCGACGTGTCCTCCCGTCCCACTGATTGTTTGTGCCAGCTTCCAGAGATGGAGTCCTGGGACGGGACTGGTCACGTGACACTGACCAGTGCCTGCTTCCTCCACATTCCGGCATCTTCATCCCCCATCCCCATCTGCCATCTCATCGCTCCTCTCCCCCCCTCCTTCCATCTGTTACCTTCCCCCTCCTGCAGCAGCATCGACTCCAAGCGCCACCGACGCAATGCACCGGCACCTCGTCTTGGCGCGAGCCGTGCTGCGCCGCGGTGTACCATCCCGCGCACGACTTCTCGGCAACCTTGACGGCTGCCGTGTCGCCCCAACCTTCCACCCCCGATCATCCCACGCATCGCGCACATACGTGAGCCGCCCGAGCCCAAGCTCTACACCCGACACATCACCAGATAAGCAAGTATCGGTATCGAGTGTTCAGATGGAACGGCTTATGAAGCGGCGGCTAAAGGCCCTTCTGGAGGGCACCTACTACGTGAGCGCGTCGCTATAGCTTCCGAACGACAGACGGCAGCTGACAGCAGGCATCCAGGGTGACAACGACTGCTGACCACGTCAAAATGGCGTGGTACACTAGCCCCGCCATCGCGGCCGCCCTCGAGCCGCTCCTAGACTTCTCGCCCGCAGTTCCGGGGTTCCTCGTGTTCCCTCGAGGGGATCTGCCCAGACATCTGCCCTTCAAGGCGTTAGCCTTGCAGCTAATTCCTGGGCCGGGAGGGTCGTTGGACTATGACAAAATCGCGCTCAGGCTGCACGGCATCGACGGAACAGTCATGAGGGAGGTCCGCTACCTGGACTATGCCCGGTACCCAGCGACCAACCGCGGCGGGGTGATGGGAGCCGAGCAGTCGTGGCGGATGCTGGCGGCGTACTTGCAAGTGGCACAAGGACTCATGAAGGACAATCCCAACGCTCTCCTTGACGCGGTATGTGCTGAGCTGAGCTACCCGGAAGAGTGTGTCGGCTGATGGCAGAGCGACGCCGCCAAGTTCCGAGGCGACCGAGGATCACGTGCTCGCTACCCTCCTCCGGGTCAAGAACCTCCAGACCACATTCGTGAGCAGGCACTAATCGCCCAGGTCGACCAAGCACGGAGGGCCCAGACAGCCATGGTGCTCAAGCTCGACGCACTCTTGAGTGGTGAATACAAGGTGCGTGTCCATGTGGGGAATCTGTGGCTCGCGCGCGAACGCTGTCATCTCACCACAGACGACATTTAAAGCGACGCGCCTCGCCACCAGATTCACCCTTTTCGACAGCAACTCCCTCCCCGCATTCCTAGAGCAAGCGTTGGACTTTGCGACCGAGCGCCGCTTTGTCGTACGTTTGCCTCCACACCTTTTCGTCGGATCACTCGCAACTCGACCATTCCTTTTGAAGCTCATTCCTGGACCGGACGGGTCGTTCGACTACAAGGACATTGCACTCGAGATACGAGACGAAGGCGCGCCAGAGCCCGTGGCAGTGGTGCGCTCAACAGACTATGGTCCCGAGCTGCAGTACCGCCCTGGGTCGGCCAGTTCGAACTCGAGGCTCTCTGCTGCCCATACGTGGAAGGGCTTTGCCAAGTTGTGCGAGATGTCCGCAGCATGTTGGGACGAGGTCAGAGAGGTGGGGTCGCGTCCTACACCCAAGGAGTGGTCGACTCGCGCTGGCGTTCTGAGGCGCACACCAACCGCAGAGTCCGAGACCACAGTAGCAGCAGCAGTGGACAGGAAAGCGCCGGTCGTGGACCCAGTCGCAGAATACAAGCTGGCTGACATGGGGAGCGACGTCAAGTACACGGTGTACAGACATTACACCGCTCTTCTGGAGGGGACCTTCACTGTGAGTGCCAGAGAGCGAGCCTGCGAGTTGTACTGATGCCAGCCGCCGATTATCTATTCGGGCGGGGCTGCCAGGTTCCGACTATATCACTACAAGGTATCAACAGCCCTGCAGCCCTCTCTCGACTTCCGGCTGCCGGATACCGCCCTGGATGTGCGGCTTCCACGACGGGTTTGCTGGGACACGCACCCCTGCCTAGAGGAGCAAAAGCCGCTCGTTTTCAAGCTCCTGCCTGGCCCCGGCGGCTCGCTTGACGCCCGCGACATTGCCCTCGAGGTTCGCGACCGGGTCTCCGGTGACCTGGTCGCTGTGGCCCGCTTCGAGGATTATGGACCCCTGCCGCCGCGGCGGGCGCCGCCGCCGGCGACCGGCAGCCAAAAACGCGTCAGACTCGCCCGATCAGAACCGTGGGAGGCGTTTGCCAAGTTCTGCCAACTGGGCGCACAGATCCAACGCGCTGAACAGGGAGACGGGTGGATGCGAGGTCGTTGATCCTAGAACACCATAGCATGTATGTCACTCACGCCAGTGGGGTCCGTCGTGACGGGAGCGGTCAGGGGCGAGCACCGGGCGGCAGTGAGGGGGAGGTTGGCGCGTCTCAACATCAACGTACATGTGCTACAGGCCACGACACTGGTCTTGGGCTACACAACCGCGTCCTCCAGCACCTGGACCCACGCGGCGAACACGCGAAACGTGTCGCGCGGCAGGACCTTGGCCGCGCGCCCCGGCCGCTCGTCCTCGCCATAGTCGGCAAGGCGCACGCTCCCGACCTCGGCCCCGCGGACATGCAGGGTGACCTCGTCCGCCCTCCACCCGTCCCCCTCGTTCGTGGCGCGGACGTATACGCTCTTCTGGCCGGCGAGCAGCGGCCCCGCGGCGAGCGGGAAGCGGAGCTTGAGCGTCTGCGGCAGCGCGAGGTCGTGGAGGAGCGCGGCGACGCGGGCCGCCACGCCCGCTTCCTGCGTCATGCGGAAGGAGAAGACGCCGTCGGCGCGGATCAGCGCGATCTGCTTTAGCAAGGCCGCGGGGGCGCGTACCTGGAAGCCCGCGCCGGTGAGGCCGCGGTACTTGGGGAGGGCCTTGGCGCGCTGCACCGCCGCGATTTGCTGCTGTCAGACGGAGTGGTGGGGGCGTACCTTTGCATGCCAGGGGCGGGGCTTGGGCTTGGGCTTTGGCGGCGAAGAGAGGAGCTCGTCCTCCTCGCTGTCGAGGTTGGCCGCGGGGAGAGGGAAGCGCCTTGTGGTGGAGGCCCGCGCCGGCTGGCGGCGCTTGGAGAGGTTGGCCGTGTCGCCCTCATGGAGGACGGTCTTGCGCTTTGGTGGCATCGGTGGTGGGGGTGTGTTGGAGGGTTGAGGGGTGGAGAGTGTTGGGAAAGTGGGTGAGAGTGAGGAGGATGGTTACACTTGGTGGTTGTACATGTATGAGGAGCGATGAGGCCAGTCGCAGCGGGGCGAGCACTTGTTGTTGTTTGTTCAAGTGATCGCCGGTGGCGATCATGTTTATTGGGAGCGAGACACGATCGCCGTCTCCCAAGTCTAGAACAGGGTGCCCCGCATCACAGCTGAGCTCCAGAAGCCATCTGCTCCCCCCCCAACATCTCAGCCATGCCCACGCCAGTCACGTACTCACAGCACACTGGGGCCCGTCCTGCGGCCACCTGCGCCAGCCTTCATCCTGGCAGGGAAGTTGGCCGCTTTGCCGATCTGTTGTGCCTGGTGGCCGATCAGCTCGGCCTCGTCAGCGCCTCGCCCTCTCCACTCGGGTTCCGGTCCGCTCTGCAAGCTATCAGGTTCTCTTGGCTGGTCAGCATAGTCAGGAGAGAGCATTGTGAAATGGGGTGGAGGGTCCACAGAATCGCAGGAGACCCATGGAGGAACCAAATATGACCTCCACCTTCCGCACCACCTTTCGGTAATCACCTTCGCACACCATGTCCGTCATCCACCTCAGTCTCGGCTATGGACCAAATCAGTGCACAAGGTTTCAGACAGGTGCTGCTGACTCGCTGTGTATAGCTCATAAACCTTCCTGCTGCAGGGGAGGCTCCGTCATTGCGCCCCCAGCTCTGTCCAGGGTCAGCCCCCACTCCAGCTGGTGCAAGCCCGATACGGTCCGCTCCAGCTGCATCTGCCCAAGGCCCCTCCATGGGCGAGCGAGGGAGGAGGTGGAGGTGGAGGTGGAGGTGGGGGTGGAGGCGGGGTGTGGGGGTGGAGGTGGAGGTCGATTAGCACATGCCACCCAACTCATCGTCCGCGTTTCCCAAGTCCCCACGCATCTCTCTCAACCAACCATGCCTTGCAGATGAAGCTCATGCCATCTGTGGGACGACAGGTGCAATCGAAATATGCATAGCGGCGGCAGGGGAGGCACAAATCGGCCATCCACCCCCGGAATTTCGACTACATCCTCAACTTGCTCGTCTACATGTGGACATCTCGTATCGTATAGCGGTATAATATCCCTCACTTTCATGATGATCTGGAACTGTGGAGACCCGGGTTCGAACCCCGGTGCGAGAACGAGAGCAGAGGAGGACGTCCAATGCTACCTTTTGGTGGTCGGCGTCGATTAATGATCTTGGGCGGCAGAATTGCACGCCCCTCTACTTCAAGCGCCCCTCTAGGCACGTGCACTGTCCTCCTAGACGCAAGGGCCCTCGAATCTGTTCAGCCAGAGGGCCGAAGGGGAGGGGGGCGACCTTGAAAGTTGCAGACAAGACAGTGTGGCATAGTGGAGAGGTCTGAGGTGCTGAGGTGAAATCAGTTCGGAGGTGAAATCAGTTCGCCTTCGAATCACTAACGACTATTTGGTTCCGCTAATCTTATCATTAGGCTGTGCTTGAATTTGGACCCCACTGGGGGCGCAATGTACCTGGGATCCGCGTCATGCATGCTTGTTTTGCAGTGTTCTCAGAAGCTAGGAAGCTTCGGCAGGGAAGGCAGTGGTGCTGGATACGCGAGTGCCCAGGCTGAGTGGGATCAGTGTTGGAGGGAAACAGCGAGAACAGACACAGTTCGGAGCGCCGTGGGCACTGATCACCCCCGCCCATCAGGATTGCCTTGGCTGGTAACTCTCACACTCTCGTGCCATCCACGCCCCAGAGCATGAGGAAGGATGGTGGAGGCAGATCACAGCCGTGAAGCGGCCTGCTTCTCTCCGGTACTCACTCGGCTGTGCGAAGAGCATGGTACGAGGGATCCAGGATCCAACGTGAAAGCCATACCGGAGGCCAATCCAGTCCTGCTACCGCCTGGTTCTGGGCCACCAAGTGCCTCCACACCGAGCAGAGTGAGGCCAGCCAGCCAGGGTGACCTCTACTGCCGGCTGCGATTCCTCCCCCCTCATAGCTCAACCTGGGGTGAAGTGGAGGTCTGGCGATCCATGCACACACGCGTCGGTGGTTGCACGCTGGCACACGAATCACGATCGCCGAGAAGGCGCCCTGTGCGGACGCGAACAACTATCCCCCACGCCGAGTCATGTCAGGCCTCAGCGCAACCAAACATTACTCCATCCACCATTCCACTCAATATTACTCCATTCCCCATTCCGCCATGGACCGCCAGCTAAAGCGTGCCGCCTCGCCAGAGCGGCGCTTCTCACCCAGGCTTCTCGCCCAGATATCTCGGCCGGATGCCCCGCCCCGCCCTCCCCGCTCCAAGCGCCGCCGTGTCGCGCCACTCAAGGAGGCTGACATCCACCGTGGAAGTCCGGAGGCGGCCGAGCAGGAGCGCTCCACCCTCGCCGACGAGCCGGGCGGCCCCGAGTCCAGCTGCGCCCAACAGCCGGCGTCCGAGACTCTGTCTGACGCGCCGGGCCAAGACTCGCCCGAGCAGGTGTTAACGGCTGAAGCCGCCTGGGGCATGCTGGCCGACCGCCTCGCTACCAGAATGGTGGGCACGCTTGCCAACCACCTCCTGACGGCCAATGTGCAGCGGTTTACCGAGCTGGCCCGCAGCGGCGACCTAGCCGAGGAGCTTGAGGAGATGTGCAACCGCCTCGAGGCGAAGAATCAGGACGGCGAGGGTGGGCTGGAGAGACTGGCGGCAAGGTTCGAGGAGGGGCTGGGCCGCCTGGAGGCCCTGGAGAATAGGCTGGCCCAGAGGCTGGAAGGCCACGAGGCGGCGGATAGCAGCGACACCGGTGAGTAGTGCTCGTGTGCTTCTCTGACCGCCAGTACGCTCAAGTGCCCCAGCGATCACGGACGCGACGGACGACAACGACGACGACGACGGCCCCAGCGGTGACGAGGGCGCCAGCGACACCGGCGGCCCAGTTTCGAGGCCCGGCCCCCCTTCACACCGTGAGACGACTCCCAGGCCCGTCTGACCTCCAGTTGGTAGTTCGATCCGCTCAGAGAGCGATGGGTCGGACTCCGACAGCAACGACTCAGCAGCGAGTTCGGACATCGACGATTCAACCTCGGAGAGCGGCAGCGAGGGCTCGGACTCGGATAGCGACGGCTCCCGTGCGGACATATCCAGTACACATTCAAATAGCTCAAGCACTGACACCTTCGACGACGACTCCGACACCTTCTGGGCGACATACCTCTACATGGTCAAGAACCCTTCCACACGAAAGTGGAACTGCTCGCTTGTGCGCCCGGACGACACCAGATCACTTGCCATTCCAGCGGACGAGGGCACCGATGCGCTCTTCGTCATCCGAGCCCTCGTCGGCCTGACGACCCCGGGATACCAACTAGAGGATGGCTGCCACGTCCGCTTCGGCCTGCCCGGTGCCTACGAGGACATGCACCATCGTCGACGGGCCCAGAATCCCCCGCGCTACGAGTTCCAGCTGCGTCGCGTCCTCGAGTTGGCAGAACGCTCCCCCCAGTATCAAGCCCAGGGACCCGGCGAGATCCGCATGCCCCTCTACGTCTCCCTTGTGCGCGCGACAGACGCGGAGGAGCGTTGACACCATGTGGGGGCGCGGCGGATGCATGTAGCCGGGATGAAATGGTTCCGCGACGCGCTTGCTTTCCCGCTCCCGAGGTCCATTGTTCTCGCCTGACTTGTACTCATCACCATGCCGCGAACGATCGAGCCCCAGAAGGCCCGCGGGGCACCGTACGATCTGCCCTACAACAGGGAGCTGGGCGTCCCCGGCCTTGTGGCCGGAGTCACCCCCGCGAAACCGAAGGCCTCAGTACAGCCCAAGGCGCTCGGGCCGGCGCGCATCGTCCCCGCCCCCGCCCCCGCTCCAGGAATCCACGCGCCCAACCGCAAGCCTGTGCCGAAGAAGTATGTCGGCAAGCCCGGCCAGGTCATCACCGAGGAGCTGTGGCTCGACGACCAGCGCAAGGAGCGCACACGGCGCATCTACGCCGGCCTCCGGCGCGGGCGGGACGACGGGGACGTCGCGGTCATCGTCCACGGCGGCGATACCGTTGAGGAGGTGGTGCGCCGCCTCGCTGCGCTGTACGAGTTCGCCATCGACGCGCGGCCCGGCGCCATCTCCTACTCGACGTGGGGCGGCGCCCAGGGCGTGACGCTCGACGACGTGATCATGGACGACGACACGTACAACCCTCGCCGCAGGACGACCGACCTCGTGTACCGGCTCAAGGTTGATGTGCGCCGGGGCTAGTATGTAGGGTGGGATGCAGGTGATTCACGCGGCTGTGATGTTGCCGAGGTCATGTGCAGCCAACTGCGCCCCGTCGTCATTCCCAGCTCATGCGGCGAATAACGGCACCTCACCAACCACGTCGAGGGGGTACCGGCCTCTCCTTGGGTTACCTACCCCCTCCTCCAGCCATCAGAAGCATGGCTCGTCTCGGAGCGGCTTCAGATCTTGGTGATGCTCGGCAACCTCGGCCTCCCATGCCCGTAACCCCTGACAATGCGGCCACCCTATCACTCCTGGCGCCCACATGCCAACGTTGATCACCTTGACCGTGGTGAACCGATTAACCAGCCCAAGGCGCTGGACGCGGTCGACATCACGCTGAGGCGGAGACCATCGGGTGGGGGCTACGCTCCGAGTTATAAGCACGCATTGCGTGTCAGTGCTTGTCCGCTTCCGACGGCGGTGCACAGACCACCTCTCCGCCCAGCCCAATGCGCCCCGATGCACGCCGCAGCTGGCTACGATCTCCACTTTGTCTATCTCCCAACCCACCATGGCTCGTACCGTCGGACCTCCTCGCAACGAGGCCGAGATGGAACGGCGGCACCGGCTGCGCGCAGAGCGCATGGCTGTGGCCGGTCGAGAGCGCGCCGAGTTGCACACCTCGGATCAACTTCCGCAGAGTGAGTCGGCTCCACCCACAGGCCCAGCCAGCTTGACGCCGCCGAACATTACTGACCACCACAGACAATGCTCCGAGCCCACAGGCCATAGCCGCCAATCCGGGTGCAACGAACGGCGCGAGTCACCCCAGCGGCTGTCTCTGCGGAGACGTCTGTGAGGCCCCGGAGCTGAGGAACGAGCCCACGCTCGCCCAGAACACTCCACCGCCGCCGAGCGCGGGCGTCCGACAGCCACTCTTCGGAGACAGATTGGCTTCATCGTAGCACATGTACAACGCACTTCATTGGGCTGCTTCCACAATGGTCCGCTCCTTCGAGTGGTCACGGCGCGCGCCACCCCGGCAGGTGGCCCGACACTTCCATGGGACGATTCACCGGGCCATTCGTGGGACTCCATGCCTGCACCATGGGCTCAGGCGCCGGCTGGTACGCGTGCTGCGGCTGGTAGGGCTGGAGTGGGGGCTGAGCGTACTGTTCCTGCTCGTGCTGCGCGGGGTTGGGCGCAGGCAGCCCCGCTGCGGCACTGGCTGGGACGAGTACGAAGCCCGGCGGCGGGTTGTACGACCCGTAGCCGTATCCCTGTGGGGCGGTCGGCGGGGGCTGCTGATATGGGAGGAGGGGGGAGAGGGTGGCCGGCTCTTCCTTGGGCGGGACGACGGGCGGGGTCCCAGTAGCAACCGGGGTATCGGCGAAGATAGTCTGCAGGCTCTCGTTGAAGCGTCCACGGGCGAACCTGAGGGCAAAGATGAGCTGCCAAGTAAAGATTGCCACCAGGACCACGACAAGCAGCCACCCGAATGTGAGTGCACACGCTCCTGCCCAGCGACCACCATGGCCTTCGAGAATGAGGCTCGCGGGAATCATCGTGCCGAGGCCTAGGGCGATTGTGAAGGCCAAGAACTGCAGCTCGTTGCTGATGGAGCGGTACGGGCTCCGAGGGTGTAAGAAGGGCCTGGAGTTAGACAAGGCGACGGCGAGACCTACAGTATGAGCAAGCACAGAACAATCCCAGCCCACACCGACCCCACGATGCCGATAATCGGTTTGGGAGGGAGGGTCTTGCGTTCGCCGCCATAACTCCCGCCGCCGCCGCGCCGCCGCTTGTAGAGATGGTAGAGCTCCTCTGCATCGTCGTTGGAAGCCGGAGCGGGGGTGATCGTGGGCATGACGGCGGCTGCTGTGGGCACAGTCTGCGTCGGAACTTCGGTGGGCGCAGGTCGATCATTGCGCTTGCTCGCCGCCGGCTCGGCGTCCAACCCTGTGAACGCAGCTGTTGGGGCAGCTACCGCCGTAGCTCCGGTCTCCTCCAAACGCCTAAACGGCCACACGTAGTATGTGTCGGTGTGCGTGACCGTGACGTAGGGATAGGGGCCGTGGGAGTATACGGACTCGGTCGGGTATCGAACCGCAGAATGCCCCTCATACTCGTGTGTGATGGCGAGGCGGCCCCGGGCTGTCCAGCCCTCGTTCCTGGCTGCAGTCAGTACACGGTCGATGGCAGATGCCCACCATAGTGAATTACTATGTATAGGAACCAGCTCAGCGCAAGCAGAGAGCTCGGCAAGAGGAGGAGGTAGAAGAGCTTTCTCTGGGTGATGTGTGGCTTGACCATGGCAGATGTGGGAGCGGAGAGTGAGTTACAGGATGGTGACTTATATGGCTCGTCGTGCTCGAGTGGCGAGTGGGCAGCTTGCTGTTGGTAGCTGGACAGCCACTCTTCTAAGCGGTCAGTTCCGAGGCACCGTAGCCTGACCTCTGGAAGGCACAGTACTCCTACAGACCAGGCAGGAGACGCTGTGATGGGAGTGGAGTTGCTTCCGGGCAGGGGTCATGAGGCCAGTACATGCCTCTTCCAGTGAAACTCATCAACCTTAACGGAAGAGCCTAACAGGCTGACATGCCGCGCTTCGGCACGCCCAGGATCTCTCAGCTCCCACGCCACTCGCAAGCACGACTACAGCTCCAATCTGTACATAAAGCGGCGTCGGACTTTACCAGTCTCAGCTGCCGTCTCCACATTCCGCTTTCAGGTTACATATTTCGGGTCTGATGCTCGGGGCCTGCTACTGCTTTGCTTAAGGAGTTGCAAGACAAGTTCGGAACGAGTCATCAAGCCCCCTAGCTCACCGCTTCGCGCCAAGCCCTGTACCTTGCGGCGACTGAAGCTGCTACGCATGACCCTAACAAGGTTGTGAGGCACTGTGCCTCCCTCTGTCCTGAGCACTGTGGGCAGGATCGGCAGGAATGCCAAGGTCCTTGTCGGGTGGCGACTGGGAAGCGATGCATAAAGCATTACAGCTGGAAGAGCTGCCCTGGGTCGTTGCATTGGGTGCAAAGATGAGTCTGGCACATGCACTCGCTTGGCGCGGCAGACATGGCAGGAAACTGTTGCTCACGAGCGCGACAGCGGTGGGAGAGGGGCGGGTTGGCAATGTTCGGGTCTGCTATTCACACGTCAAGGTCCAACGCAAGGCGCGACAAGCACACAATGTTTGGTCTACTGGTATGATGATTGCCAAGCCCCATGACAGCTCGCCACCTGCGCCAAGCTAGACATGCCCTCTCACCTCCGTCGGACGGTGCGGAGGGCCCTGTGTCGTCGCCCAGCCCTGCTCAGGCTCAGCGCTCCAACGGGGCTGTGAAGCGGGTCGGCTGGACACAGGCTGCTGGTACCCATGGGCCGGGTACTGCCCCCGCTGCAGGAGCGCTGGGTCGGGGGCAGGTAAACCCGCTCCGCCGACATTGCCGACGGGAACAAGCGCAAAGCCGGCGGGCACACTGTACTCTGCGGGCACCGAGTGGCCACTCGGTGGCGGCGAGCCGGTGGCCGTAAGCGTGTCCCGGAGGCACCGTCGGCGGGGGCTGCTCGTTCGCGACCTGCGGCGCGACGGGAGCGTCGTCTTTGGGCGGGAGGACTGGCGGCGCTGGCGGCTGGGGTATCTGTTGCTCTAGAGGTTGGACTGGGTGGTTGGGCGATGGTACTGTACCCCGCCCGCCGCGCCGAGGGGGAGGAGCGCAGAGCTAGCTAACACGCTGTATCCCGCCGCATGCCATCGCCTCCTGCATAACCACTCGGGGGCAGGGGGTCAACCGGCTGAGCGTTGGGCGTGTAGACGGCGCATCCTACCGGTGGGGAGGCGACGGGGTAGGCAGCGTAAGGGTGGGCGGTGGGGGTGCCGGCGGCGTGTACAGGAGCTGCTGGGCAACGGAGACATCGCCCTTGGATGGGATGATAGGGGGTGTCGCACTGGGGTTCTGAGCGGCGTCGAGCGTCTCGAAGCTCTCGTCAAGACGGCCTTTGTGGAACTTGTTCGCGTAGCTGATCTGCCACAGGAACACTGCCAGCAAAGCCCCGACGAGCCCCCACCCGAGTGCGAGGACACACGCTCCGAGCCACACGCTGCCGGGTATGAGAGCACTGGCGGCCCCCATGGTGCCCAGACGAACAGGATGTGCCAGCCCAAGCCCCATAGCTGGGGTTTGACGGCCGCGGAACTTGTTCTGCCGATTCGAGCAGGGTCTGGTGTCAGCATAGAGAGTTGGGAGCGGAGAGGGAGCGACTCACAAGCACAGAAGCCACAAGATTAGGAGCCCAGTCCACACAATGCCAGCCGCCCCGACACTTTGTGTGGGGTTCAATTGCTCGCTGCCATTGCTGCCAGGGCCGCCGCGCCGAAGCTTGTACAGCTTGCGGAGTTGATCGGGGAGCTCCTCCTGCCGCTCACCATCGGCGCGGGCGACTGGTCCAGTCGTGATGGTGGGACGTTCCACAGGCGTGGTGATGACTGGCGCGGGAGAGTCGCTCGGAGGGAGCTGGGGGTGGTCTCGGTGCCTGCTTGGCTGGGCCGCCTTGGCGGCCTTGGGGCTTGGGCCACTGCGCCAAGTAGCCCGTCGGCGCTGGGTCCGGCACTCCGGAACCCCCGTCTCCTCCGCTCGCTTGCGATAGTACGAGTATGTGTAGATCGTGGTGAGGAACGTGCCGTGGACCGTTGTGTGACGATAATCGGAGGTCATCGGTACCACCCCATATCCGTCGGCCGAGGTCGTGATGGTCACGTACTTGCTTTGTCTCCCGCCGCCTCCCACGAAGCGGTCGGTTGGGCCCGACTTGCCTTTGGTGAGCAGTTGGTGATTCGGAGACATACCAGCGATGGCGAGGGTGAAGAAGAAGCCGAAGGCAACCACCGCCAGCGGCAGGAGTAGCAGGTAGTAGAGGCACCTCTGCGTGGTGTAGGCCTTGCCCGTGGTAGCCGCAGAGTGAGCGTGAGTAAGTGTAGAAAGATGAAAGAGCAGCTGAGATGAGCATCCGTGTGTTTAGGAGGGCATCGGGCCTTTGCTCGCCTTGACATGGTGGGTGCAACAGCAGGTGATCCGGCGACTGGAAATCGTGCTCGAGGTGTGAGTCATCAGCAAAATGCAGGTTCAGTCGGTTGTCAGCTGATAATTCCGGCGCGTCGCGCTTTGAAACACAACCACAACTGCACAACCTTGTCAAGGCTAGGCACCCTCGCACCACAACCCGACCAACCGTCTCCCAAGGTCAGTGTCCCAACAGACGTTCCGTTTGATACAGGGAATGCTTCCGAGGCTCTGGGCTGTGCTGCTCCCCCGCATCCCTCTCCAGCTCCGCCTCGTTCCGCGCTGCCTCTATTAAGAGCATTCTGGACTCAGATTCACACACGTCAAGGGGCCGCATCCCTGACTCGCTCCATCGGATGGCAGGCAAGACCCGACACTCTGCCTGATCGCGCTAACAGGCAGGAGGAACATGCCAAGAGGGTGGAAACACCCATGCATACTTCGTCTGGGCACTCTATCCAACACGGTGCCCCCAAGCTGGTGCACGTGGTTCACGTGACTCCAAGCCTGCCCCGCCCACCGCGCCTGCAGGGACAAGGACGAAACCGGCGGGGACCGTGAAGTTGGCCGGAGGCGGGGCCGCTGGCACATTATACATAAGAGGTGTATGGGTATCCCTGTGGCTGTGGGGGAGGTGGGGGTGTCGGCGCGGGGTAGGCTGTGTACGTGTATCCCTGCGGTGGCTGAGGCGTGTAAATGTGCTGCGAGGCCGCCTGCAGTCCGAGAGGGGAGGCGTCGTCCTTGGCGGGAATCGGCGGCAGCGTGCTGGAGCTCGGGTACTTGTCGAGCATCTCGAAAGTCTCGTAGAGACGGCCTCTGTGGAACTTGCGCCCGTAGAGGGTCTGCCAGAGGAACACAGCGAGCAGAGCCGCCAGCAGCAGGTACCCGAATACGTGGGTAGCGACTGCATACCATGCTGTACCGCCCGCCACGTAAAAGCTGGTGGCGGGCATCGTGCCAAGGCCGAACAACACGAGGAGTCCAAGCACCATGATGTGTACTTGACGGAGCGCAGCCTCCCCTGGCGGGGCGTGCAGGGGCTGAGGTCAGCGAGGGCGGACAGAGGAGGAGGACTCACAGGATCACAAGCCACAGGACAATCAGTAGCGTCCACACAGAGCCTGCAATGCTAACCCACATCGGGCCCTCCAAGGGGCTGATACCACCGACTCCACCCCCGCTGCTACTACCTCCTCCACCTCCGCTGCCGCCGCGACGCCGCTTGTACAGCTGGTGACGCTCGTCGTAGGTCTCACCATTCCCTCCGGCTACCAGCCGAGCCGTGGCCGTGGGGCCCGCAAGAGGCGTGATGGTGGCCGGCGTGGGAGCGTCGATGGGAGACGGCTGTGCACCGCGTCTGCTGGGTTTCGAAACATCTGTCGGAGCCGGGCCCGGTAGTTCGGCTGCGCCCGTTTCCTCGGCGCGCTTGCCGTAGTCGGTACTGACGCGGCGGCCAGTTATCGTTGTCGGCACATACGAGTACGTGTAGTCGACCACGGTGGTCATCCGGTAGCCATTATAGGGGTCGGCCGTGACGTACGTGGTAGAGTGGTAGTCCTTGACGCTCGAGATGAACGTGTAGGACGATGTCGTGTACTCGATTCCTGTGCCCGTAATATCTCGCCCACCACCTCGAGGGTGCTCAGCAGCTTGCGTCGTCAGCAGTTCCGACGTAGAGACATACCTTTGAACATGAGGGTCATGCAGAAGGCGCACTGAAGCACCGCGAACGGCAGGAGCAGGAGGTAGAATAGACACCTCTGTGTGGTGTATGCCTTTCCTGTGGTGGCAGCTCCCATGGTGGCGGAGTGAAGAGGAGTTGAATGAGATGTAGTGTTTCGTGAGCACCTGTTTGTTGGACGCGGGCACAGGGTTGCTTGGATACAGGGTTGCTTGGATGTGAAACACAACCATAACTCGACAACCTTGTCAAGGACCAGGCACCTTACCCGCGATGCATCTCACACCTCCAGTCTGTCCGCGCTGACCCGGGTTGGATCAGGTGCATTCCAGGCCCATACTTCGTGGACTGGGCGACAGCTTTGTATGGCCGGTCAGAATGACACGGACGAGCCTGAATTCCTCTCGCCTCGCGATAGTGGCCACGCTCACAGTTGCAACAGGTCGGAAGCGCTTCCGAAGCAGCGACATGCATGACTCAGTCAGACACGGTGTCCCCCTGGCGCACTGGGGCTATACTGCTCGAATCCGGCCCCGCCCGCAGAGTCGATGGGCACGAGGACGAAACCAGGAGGAACAGTGTACGCGCCAGGAGGAGGGGGCGAGGTCGAGGGGTAGGATGCATATGCGTAACCCTGGGGCGGCGGAGGCTTTGTCGGCTGGGAGGGCAGCTGCGGGGCGAGAGGGGGAGACGGGTCCTTGGGCGGGAGGATCGGTGGTACTCCCGGAGTTCCGCCATTCTCCAGCGACTCGAAGCTCTCGCTGAATCGGCCCTTGTGCCGCTTAGGCGCGTAGATGACCACCCAGAGGGACACGGCGAGGAGCGCAACCACGAGCAGCCACCCAAAGGCAAGGACGCAGGAGGCGATATAGTGCCCCGGGTAGATGAGGACCGACGCTGCGATCATGGTGGCCAGGCCGAAGATGAAGAAGAAGCAGAGGTACCCCAAGTGGTTGTTGATGGAGCGCAGCTTGTTTGTGCCGCCGGTGCATGGGCTGGTGTTAGGCTCTGGCGAGTTTGGAGGACTCACATTATCGCCAGCCAAAGGAAGATTAGGGCCGTCCATACTATGCCCGCGATGGCGACGCTTGGTCCGGGTGGCAGCCCGCTGCCACCACCCAAGCTGATGCCGCCGCCACCACCCCGGCGCCGCTTGAACAGGTCGTGGCGCGGCCCATCGCCGCGATCGGGGGTTGCCGGCGCTTTATCGTCGTCGTGCGGCAAAGGGGCAGCTGTGATGGTGGGGTAGGTGGCTCCGGTCGGCGTGGGTGCCTCGGTGTGTGCCGGCTGCGCGTGGCGCTTGCTCGGCAAGGACACCGTGGGCTCGGCGTTGGAACCAGATGGAGCCGGGTCGACTACCAGCACGGCCCCGGTCTCCTCAGCGCGCCTGTTGCGGATGTATGTGGTAGAGGTAGTGGGATACGGCCCGTAGACGTAGGTATACTTGTACCCCGTGGTCGTGTACGGAGCCCAGGTGCGGATGACGCTGTAGTCCGAGTATTCCGTCGTCCAGGTGGAAATGACGCCACTGCGGACACGGGTCGTCGTGAACCAGAACGTGGAGTAGGCGCGGCTACTCGTCACCGTCGTGTAGTGCGAGGTGGTGTACCTCGATGTGTAGACCGTAGTGGTGAAGCGGGAAGTCACTACGTTGTTGAGAGATGCGCTCCCTCCTCTGCTGGTGGTCCCTGCCGTCAGCCTCACCGGGGATACACACACCATAGAGGATGAGCGGGGCAAGGAACCAGCCGAAGGCGAGGAGCGTGAGCGGCAGGAGCAGGAGGTAGTGGAGGAACCTCTGGGTTGTGACGGCGTTGCCCATGGTGGTCACCACAATGCTTCAATCAGACTGAGTAGAATGGTTGTGGGGTTAACATCAGAGAGTCTGTCAGGTTTTCTGTTGATCCATCCGAGTCATCGGGACGGGAGGGTCTGTGCGGAGACGCTGGCTGCCTTCGCGCTGCCACCGTGTCCGGATCTGGCGAAGGCGAAGGTGGAGATCCTAACAGAGATCCTAACAACTTGTTCAGGCGTGCACAGCAAGCCACAGGGGTCGGAAGAAGTTCTTATGGTTAGGGAGTAGGGTGAACACACTGCCTTTATCAGCGACTGTGCCAAAGTGTGCTAGCCTCACCTGCGGGTGTATGGGACGGAACACAGAGGTGACATGTGCGCGTCCAAGACCTGGTGGTCATGGCACAGGCGCAGTTCACGTGGGCGCCATCGCCGAGCACCGCTCACATGACCCGAGTTCAGTCTCACCAGACCACCTTGGCATAGGCGGCCCGTGGGCGTCGGTACCGACCGGTTCCGTGTCCGCTCGAACCGCTCTGCAGGTTGGGTGTTGAGCGCTTCAGAGATGGACTGAGGAATGCAACATCTAACCGCTCGGGACAGAGTGGGGCAGCGAGGCCTGTTTGGTTCCGTCCCGCCACCACTTCCACCTCCACCATCGCGTCACTTCACACCATCTGTTGACGCTGCACATCTCTTCACAATGCCGTCAACCAAGCGAAGGGCATCAGACGAGCCCGTCACGGGGCGCGAAGCTGGACCCAGAGGACAGCCTCGCCCTCCGGCACCTCGGTCGAACCCCAGTCTTGCACCGTCTCGGCCGCAAGCTGAGCGAGGGCCTGGTCCAAAGCCAATCGCCGACAGCCTCTCCTACCCGGGGAAAGGCGCAAACGCTCACCATTGTAGGGCCGTCCACGACACAACTAACGCCAGACCCGACGTCTCTCCAGCTCCATATCCAAGAAGCCGGCGGGCTGTTCTTCTGCTGGCTGGTTCACCCCGACTCTAGCGACAACATGGGCAGCTTTGCGGCCATGGTGAGCAACAACGATGGACGCTTGGCAGGGGACATGGTATCCAAGCTCGTTGAGATCTATGGGCTCAAGATGGCGCGCGTCCCGTACAAGCTCACGTTCAACACCTCGACCGGGGAGGCGGAGCATGTGACAATGTGGGTTCTTATCGTCGACTGCGTGAAGAACGAGCCCAGGAAGCACAGGGACGACGTATGGATCATCGATATCGACGTCACGTATACATAGTACTCTCCTCCTCTCTGCATGCATGCGCGCAGCACCTCGCAGCAACGCAAAGTCGCAACCAACAGACAATTGGCCCGTTCGGCGACCTCCGACGCGTCGTCCGAAACAAATGCGACGCGTTCCGAGGGGCGCAGCGCCACCCAACGCTGATCCCATGACGACGGTCGCCCTGCCTCACATCATCCAGTCATCGCCAACTCCCCCATGCTCCAGAAACGCAAGCAGATCCCACCGGCACAGCAGCGGCACCCCAAGTACCGGGCCATTGAGCCCCGGCCACCGCAGGCTGAGACGAGCTCGTCAGCCGCGCAGGCTGCGGAAGCGAAGCGCGCGTCGTCCTCGCTCCATGACCTCGCGAACTTGGGGCAGAGCGGCGAAGCGCACGGCCCTGTCCGTGCAGTGCCCCCTACTGACCCTCAGCCAACCCCGCAACCCCAGGCTGGGCCGTCGATACAGACTCCTCACCGGCCTGAACCGTTTCCCGCGGCCTCGCGCCCGGGCCGGCTGTTCCCAACAACCACTTTCCGGGCGGGCCCAGTCAACGATCCCTTCTCGGATGACCGTCTGGGCAACTGGCTGCAAGGAGTAGCGGCTGCACCCGCCCCGGCTGTGGAACCGCTCCAGACACCTCCGCCCAGGCGCTCAGCGCCCGCCCCAGTGCACTCGCCAGGGGTGGTCGGAGCCACCAACACAACCCCACCAAGACGCCCACCGCCCAAGCCCCCGGCGAAGCCGAAGGGATTCCGTAAGATCTCATCCAGCCCTGCTGACCTCAGATATCGTGGAGAAGTTCTGCGTGGATGGGTCTCGCGGCTGGCTCCACGGGCGGGACGGTGAGGTCGAGATCGGGGGCCAGGAGTGGACCGAGGATATCAGGCCGTACGTCCGCGAGCTCCTCCGGAAGGCGGGCTTCCAGGTCCGTCGCGCGGACGATGCCCTCATCTTCCGACTCTACGACGGTCAGATGTACCGGGACCCGACGGTGCGCGACATGAAGGACCGGTTCGCAGTTGGAAGGTCACGGCATAAGGCGTGGGTGTTCGCCAAGGTCTTGACTCGGAAGAAGCGCCAGGAAGCGCGCGACAAGGCCCTGGCACGGCCGCTTACCAGTGCCCTGCCCGTCTCCGACGCGGCCGCCATGGCCTACAACGGCGTCTTGTACGAGGACGAGCTTCTTTACAAGAAGACGAAAGACGGGTGGGTCGCCACCCTGGATGCCGGCGAATCGCCTCGGACGCTGCCTGTTGTGTGGGACGAGCGGGCAAGCGAGCTCATGCGCCGCCTCGTGCCCAAGTACGGCTTTGAGGTCGCCAATGGGAAGGACGCGATGCGCTTCCACCTCATTGATGGCACGGAGGTGCATGATCCGACTTTCCGGCAGGTCCTCCCGCTCAACCTCAAGCACCTTCCAGACGTGCTGTGCCTCGAGGAGGATACGACACACACCCTGCGTGTGAGGTGGCGGCAGAGGGATCCGGCTACCCCGGACGAGGAGACAGCCGCCGCCCAGGCCGAAGCCGAGGAACGCAGAGAGGACCGCGGTCTGACTCCGGAACCGCCCGACGGCGATAAATGTGAGCGCGCCTCTGGCCGATCTGACAGTCCAGGGAAGGAATACACCGCGAAGATGGAGCTCTTCTTCAGCGAGACCGAGGAGGGCATCAAGGTTGCAGCTGATCGCCCTACTCCTTGGACGCGTGTGCGCAAGCCGGACGGCGGTCTCGAGAGGGCAACTCGACGGTTCTTCACCGCTGACCGCGACGAGATGGTGACTGTGGTCCTCCGCCGCATCGCGCGCGAGCACTACGCCCCCATCAACCCGGAGGAGGATGCCATCTGCTTCCGGCAGATGGACATGAGCGTCGTCCGAGACATCTCCCTGGCGGATCTGATGGAGGCCAACGCTGCGTACAACGAGAGCCGCGGAAAGGAGCGCCGCCCCAGCCACGAGGTGTTGCTTGTCGCCTTCGTGCGTGGGATCCCCCGCACGATGGCGCCATGCCGCCCCACATGCCTCTACATCAACCTCGCAACTCGATTCGGTAGGCGGGAGCTGAGATCGGGCTGACCGCAGACCGGGTTGCCAAGGAGCGGATGTGGTTCGAGGAGACGAGCCGGGGGTGGATCTGCGGGCTCGAGAAGCGGAACACGCCGGCCGCGCCGTACGTGCTGAGGATCACGGACTGGGACACGCGCATCAGGCACATCCTCGAGGAGTTCGGCGAGTGGTACGGGTGGGGGATAGCGCACAAGCGTGACGCGGTGCGGTATGAGCTGCTCAGCGGGGAAGAGACCAAGAACCCGCGTATCCGCGACATCGTGCGCGACTGGGAGCAGAACCATGTCGCCGAGTGGGCGGATGAGATAGACCCCACGTACCAGCTTGTAGTGTACGTGCGTCGCTCGCTCCTCATTTAGTCGATGCATCTATGGAACTGTGGAAACGAGCCAGTTCTGCTGCGGTTTGTTTGGTTCCGTTGGTGCGCCACTCGGGAATGACCGTTCCGACACTTGCACTCCGTATCCTCCCACTCACTCATCATCTCTCATCATCACAATGGTCCACCTCCACAACAGAAAGCGCTACTCCAAGGCGCCCCTGCCCTACAAGAATGCGGGGCACGTACACGGCCTGTACTGCACGACGAATCTCCGGCAATGGGGACACATCGAGGAGCTGCGGCACAAGCGCGCACACCACCCTGCGGACGCGGTGCGGCGCGGCGGCTCAAACGTCGAGACCTTGCCGCCACGCGCGCCCGTGCCACCCCACGGCCTCATCCAGCTACAAACCCCTCTGGGGTACAGTGACGCTCCATGGTTCGCGGACCATTCCCGAGAGCTCCTGTTCAACACTGGTGGCCAGGCCAGCCTGCGCGGCGGCGAGTCGGTCAAGGTCGTCATGGGCGACACGGTCGCGGATGTGCTAGAGCGCCTTGCGGCAGTGAACGGCTTCGAGCTCGATCCGGACCACGCGCTCTACACCACGGACTACGATTCCGAGACGACGCTCCAGGATCTCATCGACGAAGTGATGGAGTGGTATGGCAGCGACGACAGCTACGATATCGCCGACCGTGACTTTGGGCACAGCATCACCTTTCCCAGGGATTCCGTGACCATCACGGACGCCGCGCTGTTTGCGCGCTCCGAACGGCAGCTCCCATTGCGACAGCGGCGGGTACCAGCACGAGGTAACGCCCTCCCCCCGGCCTTGCTGACAGCAGCCAAACACAGTGCGGCGTACGATGAGGACGGCGACGAGGAGGAGATGAACCCGCACGAGTACCTCAAGCTGCGCCTTCTGTTCGACTGGGTTCCCAGCGGGTTCGTGTGCCACCTCTCTCGCAAGGCCCCGAACGGCGTTCGGCCGAACCTCGAGGTCCTCGCGTCCCGTACCGCCAAGGTGGAGGGCGTTGTGCGCCAGCTCGCATGGATCTACGGGCTTGCGGTGACGGAGCTGCGCCTCGACCCTGACTACATCGACGGGACGCTCGAGGACCTCACACTCGCCGACGTGAGGTCTGAGATCGACATGGACACAGACGCGGTTGCCAAGCTCACTCGAGAGTACGGGATCACGGTGTGGGCGCGGCGTCCAGACGGTGAGGGCGGGCGTACCGGGGCGTGGGCGGACCAGACGCACGAGCACGAGTACGAGTGCTTGTCGGATGAGTCGGAGTCGGACGACGAATGAAGTGTCCAGGGAATGCAGCTGGGTGTCGTGCTCTCACTTGCCGTCTGTCCTATGCGCTGCTCACCCATTTGCCACGTCTCCTCCGTGAGCTGGTATCTCCTATCCACCTCCTCTGCCTGCTCGGCGACGCGGCTCTGCCCCCTTTCCCTGACGAGCTCCCCCCTCAGCTGGCCCGACGCACAGCTCGTACCAGCGCGCGTCCCCTTGCACTTGATCCCAAGCTGCGATCTGCGTGGGATTACCTAGCCCGAGGGGCACTCCCTCCATGATGGCCGACATTGACTTCTTGCATGGATTCCAGCTGCTCTACACCTTCTGCAGCGTCACCGGGACGCGGTACACGCCGTGCAGCTCCTCGCCCCCACCCTGGTTCTCCACGACGTCGCGCAACGTAACCCCCCGAACGCCATGGACGCGCGCCGCCCCCGCAATCTTGAACCCGTACAGCTCGCCGAGGTTGCGCATGACCGTGTCCACGTTGTCGTGCAGCTCCCCGCGGAACGTGAGCGGCCCGTCGCTCCCATGCCGCGCGAGTCCGCAGTAGCACCCGTTGGCGCCGTACTCGACCCACAGCGCCTCCTCGGAGTCGCCTGGAATCAGCCCCATCTCACCGCAACGTACCTGGCGCGTCGGGGGTGGTCTGCCGCCGCGCACGGAGGAGGAGCCACGCGAGCTCGGCCGCACGCTCCTCCTCGGCGTCCATCTCGCCCTCCCGGAAGCACACGCCGAACGGGCGCGGCATCTCGTCCCACATCGGGTCGCCGTCCCCGCTGGCTGTGAGGAACCGCGCCGCCTGCCGCATCGTCAGGGGCTGCCGGCCCGCCTCGCGCAGCCACACCGAGCCCAGGACGATCTTGAAGCCCAGCCGCTTGGCGAAGGAGTGCATCATCTCCTCGAGCGTGTGCCGCTTGTCCACCGCGAGCGTCACCTCGTCCATGGTGACGCGCCACTCGGCGCCCGAGCGGTCGAGCGTCACCTCGACCTCCACGTCGTCTGGGGTCAGCCCTGCCGGCGATATGCGCACCCTCGACATCGTCGTCGGCATAGACCAGCCGCCTGGTCTTCCTCGGCGCGGGCACCATCCTGGCCGCCCGGCCGCGCAGGCGCTCCACCCTCTGGCGCCGCGCGCGCTGGGCGCGCTTCTTGTACCGTCTGACTAGGTCTGAATTGCTACGCGACATGGTGTGGTGAGACGCGTCGGAGATGGGACAGTGGGAAGATGAGAGTCAGGGTTGGTGCCCGCGTTTCACACGCGTCTCATGTCATCACCGTCGTGCCTGGTTTCACATGGAACTGCAATCAGCAACAGCCGGAGGTGGTGTTCCGTACGATACGGGATCAGATGCATACACGTCTACCAGCGCTGCAGGGCCACCGTGACGCGGTACACCCCGCGCTTCGGCTCCTGGTCCTTGTCCGCCGACTGGAGCTGCATGATCTGGCGCAGAGTCACAGCCTCAGGATAAGTGAGGTTCTGCACCTGGTCCTCGGTCATCGAGAAGTCGTAGAGTCTGGCGATTCCACGCACGGCCGCGTCGAGGGCGCTGTCGATCCCCGTGCGGAAGCTGCGCCATCCATCGTCGCCCTCGCGCGTCAGGCCGCAATGACACCCGTTGTCCCCGTAGTCGATCCACACGTGCTCCTTGACACGTCCTTCGCGTCAGCCCACCCACCACACAACCTACCTGTGTAGCTCCCCGCCGTCTTGAAGCGCACGGTGAATTCCGTCTCCTTCGCGTGGATATCGGGGTCGTTGTCGAAATCCTCGATACTAAGGTCCACCGCCTCCTCCACCGTCATGTCGCGGGCCTTGGGGTCGCCGGTGCAGTATACCGACCCAGGGACAATAGTGAAGCCCATGTTCTCGGTGAGCTCTTGCATGAGCTCCTCAAGGGTGTCGCCGCCGTCCACGTTGCACGTCACGCCGTTCAGAGAGATGTCGTAGCCGTTCGAGTAGTCCACGTCGAGGGTTTCCTCCTGCTCCTCTACTGTCAGCCACAGAAGCTGCGAGGCGCTTGACCCACCGCCGTCATCGTCGTCCGAGGCCCCGTCGTCATCCTCGTCGTCACCCATCTCCTCGTCCTCGTCCTTGTCATCCTCGTCATCATCCTCATCCTCATCCGAGCCGTCGCGGTCCTCCACCTTCGACTTCTTGGCGCGCCTCTCGTCCAGGGCGCCAGCTGGGCGCTTGAGTTCCACCCCGCCTGCGCGTGGCTGCGTGAGCGTCATGGAGGTGAGTTGAACGCGTCGAGAGATGGGCAAATCGGGAATGGGAGATAAGAAACCGGTCGGTGGAGGTTGTCTCAGGCCTCAGGGCTGGACCCGACACGACGTCGGCTGAAATTCGGATGTGTTTCCCTCCGCCCCACTCTGAACAACTGTCCCACCCCACTCGATGCATACACTTGGCTGCGGCGGAATGTGGTCTATGCCCGATGGATCGTCAGAGAACGGAGCTCAGGGAGATCGAGGACAGAAGCGACCTGTGCGGGATGCGCGTGTGGCGGGAGTGCATTGCGTGGAGGCGTTGCTTGTCGAAGAGAAGAGTGCGATGTGGGCGAAAAGTGTGAGAGTTGAAGCGTGACCTCGGGTGGCAAGGTGCCTGTTGTTACAGTCCAACCTCGGCTAGTCGGGCCTACACACTAGCCTTGCAGCGACACCGACACCCGATACACGCCGTGCCGGAGCTCCCCGTCCTCCTGTACAATCTCGCGCAGCGTCGTCGCCTCGCTCGAGAGGTTGCGCACGCTGCGAGCCTTGAACGCGTAAATCCGCGCGAGGCGGCGCATGACCATGTCGAGCGAGTCGTCCAGCTCAGCCCTGAAGCTCAGCGGCCCATCGTTCCCGTCGCGCGTTAGACCGCAATGACACCCGTTGTGCCCGTAGTCAATCCAGAGCTCCTCGCCTGCCGTCAGCTGCGCGTTGGAGGCACTGTGCATACCAGCAGAGTCCTGGGGGCGGCATTCCAGCCCATTCAGGAGGGCATTGAGCTCGCCGTGCCGCTTCTCCTCCGCACTTGCAGGGGCCGTCTTGAAGTACACGATGATGGACGTGAACTTGTAGAAGTGGTTCAAGCGTGCGGGATTGTCCTCGGCGGCGAGGTCGATCGCCTCCTGCACGGTCACGTCGCGGCGCTCCGAGCCCCCGTCAGGGCACCACACAGAGCCAGGGACGACCTTGATGCCCAGGTCTTTGGCAAGGGCGTGCATGACCTCCTCGAGCGTGTCACCGCCCTCCGAGTCGAAGGAAGCGCCGTTCAGCGAGATGCTGAAGTCGTCCGAGAAGTCAACCTCGAGAAACCCAGCCGTCTCATCTACAGTCAGCCTTGTCCGGTAGGGAACCCACCGTCGTCCTCCTGCTCGATATCATCCGAGCTTGCGGCTTCGCCCGGCGTCGGCCTGGATGCGGCCTTCTTGGCCGCTGCGGTGGCGAGGGGCCTGTTGTCCTCGGGCTTCGGGGCCTGCTTCTTGGAGTGGCGGCGGCGGGCAGCTTGCTTGGTGCGAGCCATGGCAGTGTGTTCTTGAGAGAAGTTTGCGGAGAGAGAGAAGGAGCGTTGATGTGAGAATGAAGTTGGGCGCGCATCAGGAACGGCTGGGTGACTGGACCGCACGTGACTGCACTGGGTGACCGGAAGTGTGCTTCCGACTTCCGCCCCACTCTGTGCCATTCCGCCCCATTCCGCCCCACTCCTAACGTCTGCCCAACCCGGTACATGATAGCGTACAAGACCAACAAGATGGCGCCCACCAGTCTCTCCAGGTACGACCTATAGCTCCCCTCTAGCCGGATGCTCGGGCAGCTGCGAGCTTGTACATGATGGTGGTTTGGCGCACGCCCTCAGAGCCGTGCCTCTCATCGATGAGCTGGAGCACGTCTCGCATGGAGAGATTCTGGCGGGGCGGGGCCTCGGCGAGACATACAGCGCCTCCCCCCCTTGCGACAGAGTCACCGAGCTTGTTGGCGAGCTTGCGTGCCACATCCCCCAGCCTGGTGCCCATCTTGGCGATGACGAGGTGCCCAGACGCGCGGACGGCGCAGTACTTGCCATCGACCTCGATGGTGAGCACCCGCTCGACCCAGGCTGGTGTCAGCGCGGCCGTGGTGCGACTCACTGGTGGCACAACCCTCCGCCAAGACTCCAGCCTCCTGCTTCACCACTGGAGCCTCAGGCTCCTGCTTCACGACGTTGGTCTCTCGCTCCTCCGCCTGGGGGACTGGCGCAACTGCCTCAGCCTCTAGCTCAACCTTGACAGCTGGGCCAAGCTTGTACGAACACCAGAAGCGCTAGACTTCATCGCCCCAGCCGTGGCTTCTGGCCAGGATGTCGACGACGTCGCCCACGTCCAACCCGCACCACCCCTCATGGTGCACAGCCTCCTCGCCCTCCGCGACAGTGAGACCGACTGCAGCAGCCAGCTGCCGAAGGACCGTCTCCATTCGGTCGTCCATGGTGGCCGTTACTGACGCGACGGTCGCCGACCCCTCCGCGTCAAGGAGGGTCATCTTGGCATTGTCGCCCTCCATCTTGATCTCGAGATCATAGTCCACCCAGTCTTCCGTTAGCAAGCTCAAAGGGCACTCACTGTCCCCTGGCTCTTCTGGTGGATACTTGATGCCGCCCGGCACGACGTGGTAGACGAACGTGCCATGGGTCGTGCCCGTTTGTTCGCTGTAGGCGTCCCCGTTGATCTCGTAGAGGAGGTTGTAGGCTTCGGTCATGCTCATCCCTCGCCGGTCAGGGGCCTCCTTCAAGATGACGGGGGAGCCGTCCGCCAGCCGCATGTCGATGTGGTAGGCGAGCATGCGCATGAGGTGCTCCACCGTTTTGTGCGCCCGGGCATGCACACGGTCGCCCTGCGGAAAGCCGAAGGAGCAGCAACCGTTCTCGATATCGATATGGATCTCCTCCTCTCCCCAGTCTGCGTCAGCATGGTTCGTGGGAGGCTCACCGGGACCTATGTCCGCCATCCATGAAGGACTGCGCTCCCTCTCAGGCGGCTCGCTCGACGGCTGCCTCTCCCTCTTCTGTTTCTTCTGGTTCTTGGACTTCTTCTGCGGGCGTGTGCCTTGCTCGGGATGGTCTTGCTGAGGGGCGGCACGCTTGCTGTTCTTCCTCCGGGACATCGTTAAGGGTGGTGTGGATAGTGTAACAACACGAAAGGTCGACCGAAAAGGTGGTCACTGAAAGTGGAGGTCAGTTCTTCCGCTCCGCCCCACTCTATCAACAACAATGCATGTACGTACACAACCTACGACGACGCGCGGACAACCTTGTACTTCACCGCGCTCGTCTTGCCGACGATGCTCACCACTTGCTCGACCGTGAGGCCGCGCATGCCGGCGGCGTACACGCCGTCTGTGAGCGTCGACCCGGCCTCGGCGACGAGCTTGCGCACCACGTCGTCGAGCTTGTCCCGCCCGCTCGCCTCGACCTGATGCCCCGCCGAGTTGCGGACGGTGACCGCGTTGCCGGCAACCTTGATCTCAAGCTTGTCCTCGACCGACACTGGAGTTAGCGTGCTTGGCGGGTGACTCACCTTCCTCGCCTACCGGCTTGGTGGCCTTCTCCTTCTTCGGCGGGGGTGACCTCTTCGCCTGAGGTGGAGGGCTCTTCTGCGCCACCTCCTTCTTAGTCTGCGCGTCCGTACTCGTCGGCGCCTTGACCTCCGCCTTGACCTCCGCCTTCTCCGCCTTCCCCACCTTCTCAGCCTCCTCGGACGCAAGCTGGTACCAGCACCCCGCATGGCGCACCTCGTCAAAATCGAACACGTCGTCCGCGATCTCGACGATCTGCGCCACCGTGAGGCCCTGGTGTGACGGCGCCTCGGCCATTTGCACCGCATGCCCGATGTCCGAGATCGTGTGCCCGACAAGCGCGGCGAGACGGCGCACCACGTCCGAGATCTTCTCGTCCATCTTCGCGTCGACCGTCTCCTCCGGCGTCTCGTGGTCGAGGGTGAAGCTCACGGTGCACGTCTCCATCTCCTCGTCGGGCGTGATGAGGAGCTCCTGCGTGACCCAGGCTGCTGTCAGCGTTGCCGAAAAGGTGCGTACTTGTCCCATCTATGCGGACTTCGCGCTCGACACCCTCGGCGGCGCGGGAGATGGGCTTGGACAGCTGCTGCTTCTTCTGCGGCTCCTCGGGTTGGGTTGGTGCCGGACGCTTGCTGTTCTCGTTGAGTGACATGGTTGGGGTGGAGTGGAGAGTGAGGTGAGAGAGAGCGAGGAAGGTCGAACGGTTGAGGGTGGTGCACGAAAGTGGAGGTGGAGGTGTCAGTGACAACCTAAACCTGCCCCACTCGAAGTGGAGGTGACTCGCGGTGGAGGTGACTACCAGGCGCCGACCCACTCTGAACTAATGCCCAACCCACTCTGAAGCATCTTGCCGCCCCACTCTGACTGGATAAACTGACAGATCGTCAGAGTGGGTCGGTAGGAGGGCTGGGTAATGGGTGCAAGCTCTCCTGCAGCCTGCGGCACCGCGGCACCCCCAATGGCCCGAGGTTCAGGTTGGGACCGTACTCGTAGAGTACTGAGCGTACATGATTTGGTGAGACTTCAGGTGCCCCACTCCCTCCCGCAGCCCAATTGGCGTATATAGCGTAGCCCTATTCAGGCCTTCAGGCCTTCAGGACTGTCCTAATGCGTGACTAACGTTACTCTTGGAGTGGGGCAGGCACAGACCCAGCACTTCCTGGCCTTAAGCCTTAGGCCTAGGAAGGCGAGGAAGGCCTAGGAAGGCTAGGAAGGGTGGGGTGCGGGACGTGCGCTCGCGGGGCGCACGGCCAGCACTAGGCCCGCTGATCCGCTGATCCGCTGATCCGCTGGCGCTGATCCTGTCTGTTGACGATCAGGCGCCCCGCTTCACTCATACATTCTGATATTCTGAATCCATCAACCTGATCGTTGACGACTGACCCGGCTGTTCCCAGGTCATGGTAAGAATGACTAAGTCAAAGGAGTGGGGCAGGAGTAGAGCGGCCCGGCCTCCCCTCGCGGCCCCTCGCCCCTCGCGCCCCTCGCCCATGTTTACGAGGTTGCGGGTGGGTTGAGAGATCGTGGGAAGTGGGTCATGGTGGCGTGGGCCGTAGGTGCCCCACTCCCTAAGGGCCAAGTTGGGAGTATTTAGAAAGGGGACTGCCCTAATGAATGACCTCTAATGAGCGAATGAATTTCATTAGCGGGTGCCATGGCTGTATGGCCCAGGATCCGAGGGCCGCGGGCCGAGGCGCCGAGGACGCGAGGCGAGCGCGCGAAGACCTGCCCCACTCAAAGCGTCTGAGAGTGGGGCAGGACCATATTGGTTCCGTTTCCTGCTGTCATCACCGTTTGGTTGCCGACATCAGACGCGTCGAGCCGCAGGTAATTTCACGCGTCAAACCACAACTGTTCCAATGTCCACATCCAAACGGAAAGCTTCGACCGAGCTAGAGACGGCACGGGATGGGGCCGCCAGGCCCGTGCCCCGCACAGCTCCGGGCGAGGCCCAGAACCCGATCGAGGTTACGTCCTCCCCTGGCTCCTCAGCAGCGTCGTCACCGGCGTCATTCTCCTACTTCTCCGGCATCGAGTCCGACTACGACAACGACAGTGCGTCCCGCATTGACACAGCCTAACCACAGACGGAGACGTCGACCTGTGCTTCGACCAGGGGCCCAATGGAGAGGACGACCAGTTCTACGCCTACCTCCGCAACTCTTACACCGGTGACAAGCTCGGCAACGTCGCCCTGATGATCGAGAATGTAAGCATCAAGGTGGAGACGGTGGTGCGCAAGCTGGCCGACATCTACGGCCTCGTCATACCCCCCAAGGGGCACAAGTTCACGTACGTCCTCACCATGTGCCGCGGTGAGAGGGTCTCCAACCCGTCGTTGAGCGATGTCATCGAGACGTTCCTTGACGGGTTTGTCGAGACGCAGGACGACTACGACAAGAAGGACTTCGTTGTCGGCGTGCGGTTCAATGTGCGGAGATGGCCGGTCAAGTATAGGAAAGCGTAGCTGAGCAGTGCGGACCGTTGCATGCATTCACCTCAACCACATGCCGGCCAACGAGCCCTTGGCCCAGGTCCATCGTTGCCTGGCGCCCGTGCCACACCCCTGCTGAGTGCCAGTAGCGGGCGCAGCCCTGGGTAGCGGCCCCCTCCTCTGCGGCCACAGACCGGGTCTCGGTCGCTTGCATCTGGGACATCGGGAATGCATGCTCTATGACTCGATCGCGGTTGCCGCAACTTCTATCTAAGCCCACTTGACCTCCACTCCGTACATAGCCGTAGCATAGCTGTAGTACTCGGCGTTCGCAGGATCGTCCTCGTGATCCTGCATCAGGCGCCTCATCTCCTCCATCGTCATGTTCTCGATTCTGCCGAGATGCTCGTGTCTGAACCACTCAACCTGCTGGCCGTACCACCCATTACGCTCCGCAAGGCGGCGCGCGACACCGTCGAGCGTATCCTTCGGCTGCACAGCGATGATGTGCTCGATGACCCCGTAGTAGTTCCCCCCAAAGGAGCAGTATGTCGTCTTATACGCCCCTGTGTCAAAGAAGAGTTTGTCGGACGTGCCCCGTTCTGCGTCAGCACTGCCAACGCGTCACTCACTCCTTGCCCGAGGAGCCCGTGGCGCGCCGGGGCGCGTCGTGTACACCGCGAGGCGGTGGGTCGTGTCCGCGCCCTCCTCCAGGAACTGGCCGAGCGCGCAGTCGTCGATGGGCGCGCCGTCGTATGCGAAGCGCATGTCGACGATGGAGAGGCGATACACCTCGGCAAGGGCGCGCACGACCTGCCCTGCCGTCTCGTCGGGCGAGAAGGTGATGCACGCGCGTCCGTGCCCTTCCAAGCCCGCGTGTTTCGCGTCAAACCACAGCTCTTCCCGCACCTCCACAGCTGGGGTCGACGAGGACGCAGCTTGCTTGGGGGAGGTCGCGTCCAAGTCAGACGGAGGTTGGGTAGGCTTCCGATCGGCGACCCTGGCCGCATGCGCGGCGGCGGCGAGCTTGCCGGATGACGAGGCGGTCTTCTTGGTCATGGTGAGATGGGTAAATGACAAGTCGCGTTCGACGCGTCGGCAAATTGTGAGGTGATCGGATCCATGTACCCGGGCCGACGTCGGGAACAAACCGCGACTGAGCTCAGGCGCACCTGGAATCAGGGTGGACGCGTCGCGTTCATGTGACCACCATCCCCGGTTGACTCATCTTCTCATCCTCCTCATCTCTCTCACCATGCCCAGGACAAAGCAGACCCCCGCCCAGGCCGCCGCAGTGCAGGACGCGGCCAAGAAGGCCGCCAAGAAGGCGCACCCCGTCGACGACAACACCCCCGTCTTCGAGGAGGTGCAGGAGACCATCCGCTTCTCGGGCTGCTACGGCGCGTTCCTCTCCGAGCTCGACGACGAGTACGACGAGCCCGACGTCGAGCTCGAGGCAGAGACGCTATCTGAGGCGGTCACCGAGCTCCTGGAGCACTATGGGCGCGACCCCGCTTCCCCGGGGGAGGTGCGTCTCGAGATGCGTCACAAGGGCCGTGGGCCTTGGCGCCTCGCCGAGGACATGGAGCTCCAGGACCTGCTGTTCGACACCCTCGACTTGCCCGAGGACGAGGAGATCCACGTGTTCGACCCGCACACGCACTACCACGCGCGCGTGACCCTCCGCCGGCCCGCCAAGGTGCGCAAGCGCAAGGGCGGCAAGAAGTTTGGTGAGCCGAGCGTGGGCGCGCTGACGGGCTTGCTGACGGAAGGCGGGCACGACGAGCTGTGGTTCGACGGCCACTTTGCGGGCCTGAAGCGTATGGGCGTCGCGTGCGTCAAGATGGACGCCGAGACGCGCGCCGGCGACGTCGTCCGCCGCCTGTACGCCCACTATGGCGCCAAGCTCACCGGCACTCCGCGCTTCACGTTCAAGGGATACCTCCATGGCCCGGAGGAGGCGAACCCGCTCATCATGCCGCTGTGGGAGGCGCACCACAGGGCGACCAACGGCCTCGACCTCCCTATCGCCGAGCGCATGTTCCGTTACCTCACGGTGCGGATCGGCCCCGAGCCGCTGCAGGACCGCGCCGCAAATGCCGCGGACGAGACCGCCGAGGCCGCGGGGGCGTAGATATCCCGCGCTTTTGCCTGTAGTATCTGTACTCTGATGTGGATCTTATATTTGGCTCCCAGGACAGCATGACGTGCCCTGTGGCCTGTGGGCCCGTGCACGGGCGGTACTACAATCACGACGTGCTTGACATTCCGTTGTTGTCAACAACGCTCCATCCACCATCCATCCACCCATCCACCATCCATCCATCCATCCGCCATCCATCCACCATGCCCACCGCAACTGCATCCAAGGCCGCTGCGGTCCAGGACGCGGCGAAGAAGGCAGCGATCAAGGCGCGCGCGCACGTGTCCTCGGCGGCCATCCCTCCCCCACCATCAAGCTCCTCCCCCGCGCCGGCAGAGAGTGCGTCCACGCGCCCGGCGCGTCCGTCGAGCTGCCCATGCTAACCGCAGGCCGGGTCTTCCTCGAGGTCGAGGAGTTCTTCTCCTTCAACGGCCGCTTTATCGATCTAGGCGGACGCAAATCTGACGAGATCTACAACGGCATGTTCGAGGGCGACGACCAGAGGCTGGTGCGCAAACGCCTCCTCCACTTCCTCACGGACGAAGAGCAGACATGGGCGACCGCGCCAGGCGGCATGCGCTTCGAAATCCAGCGGGCTGGGGTCAAGCGGGGCTGGGAGTACTGGGGGACGGAGAAGACACTGCGCGACGTCGTGGATGCCCAGGAGGAGTGGGACGGGCAGTATGACAGCATCATCGTCAACGACGGCTTCGACCCGGAGAAGGCCAAGACGTTTGGCGTCCGTGTCATCTTCCGCCGTCCCGCGCCACTGGTGTGGAGGGCCCGCGAGACAAAACAGCGGGTACAACACGACTGGGACCAAGAGCCTGAGCAGCCGATCTGCTACGACCAAGAGAACATCTGGTACGACCAACACTATGCCGGCATAGACGACGCCTGCGTCCGGCTGGGCCCACAGACCACGGCGCTGGACGTGTTCCGCCAGCTGTACAGGTACAACCGCCTCGATATGCCGGGCCAAGTGCGCTTCTACAACGGGGACTGCATTCTAGAGAGCCCGCTCCAGAATTTGTGGTCTGACGACGAGGACGAGGAATGGGGCGTTTACAACATCGACGCGTACATCTACTGCACATGTTACGAGGACAGGGACGAGGACGAGGACGAGGACGGGGACGAGGACGAGGACGGGGACGAGGACGAGGACGGGGACGCGGACGAGGACGGGGACGCGGACGAGGACGGGGACGAGGACGAGGACGAAGAATGTACGTCTACTGTAAGACCCAGCTGACGCCAGACATAGCCGGCTGTTGAGCAGAAGATGTGGATCGACAACAACGAGGCCTGCTTGAAGGGGTGGGGCGACGCGTGCCTCGACATCGACAGGGACATGGGTGGAGGCGGTGGAGTTTAGGTGCATAGGGTAACGATAGGTAGAGGCTGTGGAGCTGTCGACAAAAGCTGTGAGCAGTAACATGTAGACATGACATTGGTGACATCACTCCTTGACCTGCTTCATGCTAACCTTGGCCATCTTGCCCGCGTCCATGATCTGCCGCATCGTGGGCTCCTGCAGCGCCATCCCTGTCCGCGTCTCGCACTGGATCGCGCTCTTCCCCCGCCCGACCTTGTATCCCATCATGAACGCAAAGATGCGGAGCACCCCCTCGGCCGTGTCTGTCCACGGCACGAGCAGCTCGCGGTTCGTGTGCGACCACGTCACGCGGCACTTGTCGCGCGCGTCCGCGAGGTACAGCTCGCCGGTGTATGCGTCGAGGCCTGGCGTGAGTGCGGGCCGGGTGGGTCGGTGCGCGGGCGTACCTCTCCCCGTGCTCTTGGCTGTGCTCTTGGGCTTGTCCGTGCTCTTGCTCTTCGGCTTCTCGGCTTTTCCCGGCGCCTTGGTCGCCTTGGGCGCAGGGCTCGCCGGGTTCTTTTTCGGAGGCTCCGGCGCACCCTTGACCGGCGGCTTGTACTTGCTCGTCTTCATGACAACGCGCACCCGCCCGCCGGAGCAGATGACATCGTACACTGTCGGCTCGTCGTACGCGTCCCCGTCGGCGTTCTCGAACCAGAAGTGGTTTCCGCGCGCGCTGAGCGTCGTGTTAGTCATGCGGGCGAAGATGCGCTAGTGTTAGCCCAAGCTTGGACCTGGTCGGTGATAGTGCACTGCACTGCAGAAGGAGGACTCACCATGACGCCTGCAACCGTCTCGTCGCCCCGCACGTTCAGCGTCTCGGGCACGCCCGACCACATGGCCTCGTACTGCCCCGCGCTGGGGAAGAGGGTGAGGTATCCCTCGACGGTGGAGCCGTCCGCGTTGGTGACTTTGGTGGCGGAGACGCTGGCCCAGGGCGGGCACTTGGGTGTGGGGCGGCGCACATTGTCTGCTGTTAGACGGTGAGCGGGTAGGCGCTCACGCTCTGGCTTGATGTATGGGTGAAAGCGGTCCATGGTGCTAGTTGTGGAGATTGTTTGTTGACAAGAATGGTGAGAGGATGTGGGATGGGCGGTGAGAGTGGTTGACTGGATCGGCGCCGGAGATTCCTCGGACGGCCGGATGTATGCTGCCGATCATCCGCATCCCCGTAGTTTTCACTCCTCGCGTTTCATTCCACCAAAACACACTCCACCATGCCTCCAAAGCGAAAGAGGACCAGCGCTGCCGCCAAGGCCGCCCCTGCGCCCAGGGTGAAGCGCGAACCCAACGGCGAGCCCGTGAAGCGCGAACTCGATGCGGAGCCGGTGAAGCGCGAGCCCGACGCGCAGCCCGTAAAGCGCGAACCCGACGCAGAGTCCGTCAAGCGCGAACCCGACGCCCAACCCGCCGAGCTGTTGCCTGCCGACGACCTCCCACTGATTCCGGGTGAGCTGGGCCCGGCGCAAGTGCTGACGGCAGACACGCGGGGCCAGGCGAAGATGTACCTCCGCCCCCACGGCAGCGGGTGCCAGGTCGCCTGGCGCCAGCCGCATTACCCTCTTCCGCCCGACGCGGAGGGCTACTACATCCTCACCCTGCCGTCGACACATACTCTGGACTCGGTCGTGCGCGCGTTCCAGGGCCTGTTCGTCATCCCCATCGTGTGGGGGCAGGACGCGGTCACGTATGCCGCCGGGGAGGCCGAGCTGCAGGGCAACTGGGATCTCCAGAAAGCGATGGAGGGGCGGCTCAGCGGCGGCTCTCTCGGGGTGACGGTTACGTTCCGCGCAGCCCAGGCCCCTTGGGCTGCGTAGAGCACCAGGAGGTGGCAGAGCATGCATCCATAGAGTACTAGCGCGCCGTTTAGCAGGAGGCGCGACGCGTCCCTCATCGAGACGCGTCGAGCGGAGCCAATTTCTTCGGGATAGGGTTTGCCGAAATCAGTCCAGTCAACCTGCGTCATCCGCCCTGGGCCTGGGCCCCACACTCATCCCACCAGCCACCTCCACCTCCACTTCACCGACCTTATCCACCTCTCAATCCACCATGCCCCGCACAAAGCAGACGGCGCGCAAGAGCACTGGCAGGTGGTGGTCTCCACAGCCTCGGATCAAAGCCAAGCGCCCCGCTTGGGTCCCACCGTCGGTGAGCTGGGGCGCCTCGGCAGAGGAGAAGGCCAAGGCCGAGGCAAAGAAGAAGCACGTCCTCGAGGGTGTCCTCACGGTTCGCCCCAGCCACGACGGGGACTGCCAGGTGACATGGTCCGAGGCACCGTACGGCCAGTGCGTCGTTACACGGTGGCACGCGATGCTGAGCGGAACCATGGTGAGTCGCCCCAGCCGTCACCCCACCCTTCTCCTAACTCCAGGACACATTCCTGCAAGTGACCGGCGTGGAGAAAGCCGACGTGCCCCGCCCGTACTGGTTCGAGGACATCAATGGGGAGGGGTACGACGCCGACGTCGACATGGAGGACGTGTGTGGAGAGGAGGACGGGTGGGTGCGCGTTGTGATCAAGTTGGCTTCGAAAGGGAAGAGCAAGGCCAAGGCCGCCGCCAGTCCAGCCAAGGGAGCAAGCAAGGCAGAGTCTAAACCCAAGCCCAAGGCCGCGGCGGGGAAGAGTACTGGTGAGTCTGCGTGCGTGAGAGCTGACCCAGCCGGCGTGGAGGAGCACGCCATCTCGTTCCAGGAGACCGAGGGCAAGTGCCTCATCCGCTGGGGGCAGTGCAAGCTCATCCTCCCCTGGTCCTTCACGTTCGAGGACGTGGCGCGCGCCTTCGCCGGCCTCCTTGGGATAAAGGTCGCGCGAGGCAAGGCGCTCAGCTTCCAGTCTGCGGATGAGGAGGAGCTGGACGGGAGCGCCGAGCTGCGCGACGTCATGTCCGACATGTCCACCGACAACTGGGGCGCGGCGCGCACCGTGATAGTGAGGATCAAGACGGCGTAGGATCGTAGGAAGCGGTTCTGTAGCAGTTGTAGCAGTCCATGAATTGACCGGACCGAAATTTCGCCGACCCCGCCTCCACCTCCGCACTTCACCCTGTGCTCGCCACCACCCTGTCCGTCGGCGCCATCGATCCCCCGTCGCCGCAGCCTTGCACTGGCAAAACGATGGCTCGCGCCAGCCTCGTGTGGGGCTCGAACCCACGACCGAATGATCAACCGGAATCCAAAGATCCGCATTAAGAGTCATTTAATCTACCGACTGATATAACGAGGCGATGTTGTCGACGTTCCTGGCGTTTCTGGGGCGCCTGAGACGCCTTGGGTGTAGCGGGGGCGGTGTGGGAGCTGGAGTGATGCGCGCTCTCACGCCCTCACGCCCTCACGACGTACGACGTACGACGTGACGCCCCTCGCACCCCTCCACGTCCTCCACAGCGTTGTCTCTGCAGCTATATTACATACTTCCACACTCCCCTCGAGCTCGCCATTCGCCTTTCCATCCCAACACCCAATCTCTCCATCTCTAAGCCATGTCCTCCTCCTTTGGCCTTCCTGAAACCGATCTCGACTCCGAGCTCCAGCTCCTCCTCAAACTCGGCCCCGACATCTTCCACCAGCCACCCCAACACTCTTCCCACTCCCTCTCTCAAACTCCAGAGTCGAATCGCACATCTAAAGAGCCACCTCCCACACTCGTAACGCTCTTCATGGCGCTCCCCGACGATGCTCTCCAAGTCATCCTCAACATTAGCGGTCGCTGCCGCAGCGAGCAGCTCGCCATCGCCCTCGTTTGCCGGGACCTCCACGCCCGCCTCGCGTTCAAGCTCTACTGGAGTTACATGATCAACTGGGGACTCCCCCACAGCTGCGAAGAGCGCGACGAGTCGTTACGCCGCACACAGTCCCAGCTCCGGTTTCTCATCGACAACCCCGCGGTGTCGGCGGCAGTCAAGCATCTCCATGTGTTCCCTCACGCGCAATGTCTGCCTTCGGACCCCGTCCTCCCCTGCCTGCCGAACCTGCAGTCCATTTACATCATGCCGTACATCATGCCGCTGGACGACATCTGCATCAGCCGGGAGAGCACCTTCGAGGTCGTCGAGCACTGGCTCACCGACGCACCCGTGCACGCGTGTCACTTCTTGCGTGAGCAGTGGCCCGAGTCCAACACCCTCATCAACTACCAAAACTTCGACTATCAGTGGGGCGTGAGCGCGTCCATCAACGCTCCCCCCACCACCCTCTGTTACCCGCCTCCTTACAAGGGTTGGGACGGAAAGACTCAGCAGTGGCCCAGCGCAGCCACGCCCGAGGTCGTAATCGCGGTGCGTTGAAATTATATTCGCCCTGGAAAGCTGACGTTAGCGCCAGCGTCGGCGGCAGGTACGCAGCGACGAAGGCACCTCTGCTCAAGAGCACGTCCGCACCTGCAATGGAGGGGTGTGGTATTGCCCATGTCAGCCACCCCCGGCTGAGAGTCTGAAGTACGGTAGTGATGACTCGTCCTGGGGCTCGGCGTACGATGACTGAGTTTAGTTTGTTGGGAGCTATGAGATGTGAGACATGAGGCTGAGCAGCATGAGCCTGGCTAGCGTGGCAGATACGGTAGCTAGCTGAGCATATATATTGTCGGTGTACAAAGTGTCCTCATGTCCTAGCGCCCTGTATGACATAGCGGCCGGTCTTTTGATGATCACCAGCTCCCATCTGCCACAGCATCACTCCATTTCGACATTGCCATCGCCCTCCTTGGCTCTTCGGTTCTGTTCCCACTCGCAGGCGTCTATGGATAGTGGCATCGTTGATAGTTGTGCCTGTTTCCGTCGTTGATAACTTGCCTTCCTGTTCCTATAGTGCATGTAGACACCTTGGGGCAATAGTGCATAATTATGGTGGCGAGCCAGCAAGTGAAGGACTGGTGGCATTTCTAGTGATACTCTGGCAGGTTAACATTTATAGAGGGCGAATGGACACATCAGTATCCTTTCGACATAGTACCATTACGAAGGCGGCGTAGCGCATCCAATGACTTGACTTTGTCAACTCGGGGACTCGGTCCCACATCGGTTGTTCGAACCTTGGGTTCGACACCGCGCCGTTTTGCACTTTCTTCTGCCCACCCTGCCCACCGAGGCTTTTCAGCATCTTCCACCCGCCGGCCGCCGGCTGCCATTTTGGGTGCTGTTCCAGCCTTGCAGCAATGCCACAAGCGCCGCAAGAGCAGCTAGCAGTTGTCACAGTAATTTGCCATGCAACAAGCTGACCCAGAGGCGAGAGCAGACGCCGGAGACCCGCAGACAGCCTCGGCCAAGCGCCCCGTACGTCACAGTGGTGGGTCCTCGGCTCCTCGGACGATCGTACGCCCCACCTCCCACGCTATCATCACTCTACCTTTCGACGTTGCCATCACCCTCCGCGCTTTCACTGCCCCCACTCTCTCATCCTCTCCCCCTCCTATCCTCCTATTGAACTCGCTTCCCATCTCGATCCATCGCACCAGATCATCACGCGACCTTCACACTCTGAACACGCCCTACCCAACCCCGAATGGTTACCGCGTCATGCCCTCAACAACTCACTCCAACCCAACCCTCCCGTACCGCCGCCGGGTCACCGTCCCCAAGCCCTTCTTCGCCGGCCGCCCCACCGAGCGCATGGCCAGGTGGCCCATCCCTGTCTCAGGCCGGAAACAGGTCCGCTGCACACTGCACGACGACGTCCTCCACCTAATCTTGGCCCATCTCGCCTCTCCAGAGCTCGCTGCCTTCGCGCGCGCCAGCAGGGCGTATCAGGCGCTGGCGCTACCCTACCTGTACAAGAGCCTGACCATCGGTCCCAAGGCCAACGTCTCAGCCCTCCGCAAGTTTCTCAAAGCGAACCCTCACCTTGCGGAACGTGTAACGACCCTCCGCATCCGGCATCACAAGCGGTGCTCGCGCAGCACGGAATCCCCCCAGAGGCGGAACGGATGCCCTCCCTGGGAGCCCCTCCCCAACCTGCGCTACTTGGAGCTCGACTTCACCCACCCTCACGAAATGGAGAACGCCAACACATGCCTTGCCGAGCCGGGAACGACTGCTCCCCATCACAATAGCGCTGGGATTCTCCCACCCATCCTCACGGTCAAGCTCTGTTCAGCATTGCGGCGGCAGCGCCCCGAAACCGTCCTTATCCGCCTGAACAGCGGCCATGTTGGAGAGGTACTCTGTTGTTGGGAGAGCCTGTTTCCATTCCCCCCCGACACCGTCAGGCGGCTGGTGGTGGTCACAGACGTCAATAAGCCGGCCCATCATGACTGTAAGCTCGCGAGTTTCGGTCACTGCTAATCGCTGTTTTGACCAACCTCGTGATGCCCTCGCCTGGCAGGATGCAAGTTGTCCAAATCTTCAAGCCCAGCAAGCCCAACGTGCTGAGCTACGGTCTGGGGCCCCTGGGGCCCCTGCCACATCTACACCACTACCTTCTGCAGTCCGAGGACTTCCATCTCACCCTTGTGGACGCGGAACTCGGGGCACGTCCGGACAACCCCGACTGGTACGAAACGTCCTATAACAGCGCCGCGCTCGAGGAATGGGGGCGTTGGTCGAAGACGGGAGAGCGCAACGTCCGCATGGTCGACCTCCTCACCTACTGGGGCAGCTGCAGGAATGGCGAGCTGGGCCCGGAGTGGGACGACGAGCTCATCAACCGCGCAAGCTCGAAACCGAAGTGGAGGTAGACCGGCGCATGTGGAGGGAGTTGTTGCCATCATAATGTCGGACGATGAGGGGTGATAGAAAGGCAGCAGGCATAGAGAGGTTTCGGTAGCCTTCATGTCAAGTGATAGATCGATGCTTGGGACCAAGAGGAACTGGTAGCTGGTCACCGCCAGCCTGCAGCCAACATCCACTCTCTGATGCCGATCATGCGATCAGGCTGGGTGGCACGGACCGGGGATCCGGGGACCGCTTTCCCACGCCCCCACGGCATCAACCCGCCCAGTTGTGTCGTGTTGTCCTCATCATTCTCACCATTCCCCTCTCTCTCTCTTTCACTCTTCACACTCACTCTTCCCCTTCACAGCATCACCATCCTCTCCTGCGTACACCCACCATGGCCTCAACCCCGACCGTGAGCGCCGCCTCCGAGGCTCCTCCCGACTCCAACCTCCCACCTCAGAACCTCAGCGACGAGCACACCCCACCGTCCCTCCCCGACGACGTCCTCCGCGCCATCCTCGCGTACCTCGCCGTCCCTGATCTGGTGGCCGTCACCTACACCAGCCGGGCCTATCGCGACCTCGCGCTCCCGTTCCTGTACAAGACGCTCTCCATCGGCAACAAGGCCGACGTCCCGGCTATCTACAAGTTTCTCAAAGCCAACTGGCACATCGCCAACAAGTGTGTCACAACCCTCCGGATTGCCCACCACAACAAGTGCGCCTGCCGAACGCCCTACGAGCACAAGCAGGGTAACTGCGAGGTGTGGCCGCGCTTCCTACGTCTTCGGCACCTCGAGCTCGATCTCACCGACCCTCGCTCCAGGGACAAGATCAGCAACCTCGAGACCTGCATTGCGGCGAGCCGCGACACGTCCGACATGTGGCGTGAGAGCTCTGTCCATCATGTCACCCTCGAACGCTGCGTGGTTGTCACATCCCAGCGCCCTGTATCCCTCCTCGTCCGTCTGAACGGTTGCGAGGTCAGCGAGGTCCTCCAAAGTTGGGGAGATCTCATCCCCTTCCACGATGACCACGTCAAGCGGCTCGTGGTGGTCACAGATGTGATCAAGGAGAAAGTGTCTCGGCGTGAGTTCAAAAGATATCCGTGGTGCGTATGCTGATGCCTGTCTACAAAACCGGCGACTTCGAACTACCTCCCGGGATGCAGGTCGTCCAGATCTTCAAGCCTGGCCCAGAGCACCCTCTTCAGGGGGATGACCTCTGGCGCGCGACATTCTGGGAGGGGTGTCTTGCCACCTTGGTCAACTACCTCAAGATGTGCGACCAGCCCATTGACCTCACTCTGGTCGACGCCAAGGAGGCCCTCGCCCTCTACCCTCTTTTCACTGCAGCCAGGGACCGTAGCAACTCTGCGTACGGACAGCTCGAACGTTGGTCGATTGGTGGTGAGCGCAACATTCAACTCCTCGATCTCCTCACCTACTGGCGCAGCTGCAAGAATGGCGAGCTGGGCCCCGAATGGGACGACGAACTCATCACTCGTGCGCACAAGCTCGAGGAACAGGAGGCGGACCTAAAGGTGCGGATGGAGGCACTGCCTTACATGGAGTTGGATGACGATGACTGGATGGAAGAGAGCGAGGTGGGAGGAGTGCTTGAGGCGCCCTTACGGCGATGATCATGCCAACATGCCTTACAATCTTCCAGTGCTCCCCGAAGACATCCTCCACCCCATCCTGGCCCTGCTTCGTCCCAAGGACCTTGCCTCGGTCGCTCGCACCACCCAATCCCTCCACTTCCTCGCCACCCAGTACCTCTACAAGAAGGTTACCATTGGCCACAACGCGGACGTTCCCGCCACCGTCCAATTTCTCATCAACCATCCAGACGTTGCTGCGCGAGTGAGAACCCTCGAGGTCACACATCATCGAAACTGCACCTTGACTGCAAGCCCCCTGCTTCCCCGGCTGCCGAACTTGCACAGCTTTGTCCTCGATATCGCCCACCCGTTGTCCGACTCCCGCGTGAAAGCCGTTAACACCTGCCTTACAGGGCTGAAGGGCGGGACAAAGAAGCGGTTCGGTGTCGAGGACCCTTTGGGGGACCCTTGGGGGGACATTTGGGAGTTTGGCCCTGGGTTGAACGTCTGTGCGCTGGCAATCAACCAGAGCCCCCTTGTAGTGGTGGTCCGCCTTTTCGGACAAGGGCTATCAGAGGTGCTTTTCGGCTGGGAAGGCCTGTTCCCCTTCTTGCCCACCAACGTGCAGCAGCTGGTGGTCGTCACGGACATGAACCGCCCGAGTGGCATCCAATGTGAGTCACTGAAAAGATTGCCGAGCTAACAGCCGCAGGGCACCTGGACTACGACCGCCTCCACAGCCCAAGCCTGAAGCTGGTGCAAGTGTATAAACACACGGAAACCCCCAACCCGAGGCCCTGGTACCACTACTGCAAGGTCCAGCGCATTGAGAATGATTTGATGGCCCTCTACTGGCAGCTCGAGCGCCACCGCTTGGCCTTTGACCTCACGGTGGTCGATGCACTCAGGGTATGCGGTCACCCGCCTCTGCCAAGGAGGGAATCGTTGAATACTGGATCCTTTGAAGCGCCAGAACGCTTAGAAGCCCTGGCGAGACAGTACGGAGGGCGGCTCGAGCGGGCCAACATGGTCGATTACTTTGACCAGTTTGAGCCTCACTGGGACGAGGCGCTGGCGGCGAACCTGCAAGAGTCGGAGGAGGCGCTTGGGTGGAAGCAGGCTGTGCGCAACTTTTTGCCGTTCGCGGATATGGCCGATTGGGAGCTCGAGGAGATGTTGTAGGCTACAGGGGAGTGCGAGAAGCGCACTTAGTGTAATGACAGGGACATGTATCGTGGCCAACAGCGTCGGGGTGGTTCACATGCAGTGATAGGCAGTGCCTATTATTTTACGCCCATGCATCCAGATGTGCATGCATGGATGTCCTTGGTCTTGGTTCGCAGTGGCACGCATAGTGCAAATTTTGGGGTGGGGCTGCCACAACCAGGGTGAGCCAGGGTGGTTAAGGGTGGTGAGCCCTGGTACCAGGGCGCTGCCCCTTAAGTAGGGTCGTGCACGCCCCTAAGCATCGCCAACCGTTGCGGTCAACTCCGTCCCCAACAACACCGCCGCAACGTCGACGTGCCAAACCTCCCAGGTGCAACCCCAGCCCGACGACCTCCTCCCAAGCCTCCGCCAAAGCCTCCACCAGGAGCGCCATAGCTTTCGCGCACCACCACACAATCTCAGCTACGAGTGGTCTTCGGACCGCTGAGGTGCCCTCCATAGCCCGAAGTAGCATATGCAATATCGCCGGTTTGTAAAATGCGACACAGTCCCTCCATTAATGGTATAGAGCAGCCGACAATGGTCCTAGGGGGTTGGGGGTTCGATCCGCACCAAGATCTGGTCGTGTCCACCCATCAACAGACTGGGGGAGATGACCGCCGAAAGGCGCGATCCTTTTGTTACCGCGCCTCCCGGGCGGTAACTGGCGATTTTTTATTTGCACTGTATTGGCATGGCCTCAGTCTCTCAGATTATCATAGTGTCAGTCCTCTGGCCCACATGGTGAGGTGGATGGAGCTCTAGACCGAAAGGTGGAGGTGGAGGCCCCGTGAGTGGAGGTGTTTTAGTGGAAAATAGCAGAAACGGACAATCCACCACAAACATCGCCTCGTACCCTGAGCGACCCTGAATCCATGCGTCCTCACTCTGCACGAACAAGCTGGATGCCTCGTAGCGTGCTACACTTCTTGGAGGATGGATAGAGGGCCAAGTAAAATTGGTGCAAGCGGTGGAGGTTCGATTCGGTGCGGAGATCAATCCCACCACCCAAAACAGACTGGGGGACCGATCGTCGCCGCGGCGTGATCGTCTTGTAGTGCTGTAGTGGGGCACCATGCCTCCACCCACGCGCCCGCCTCTATTGATAGCTGGCCACGTGTGTGACCACAGATCGCACGCCCACACACAGCCAGCGGTGAGTGACGAGGAGGACTATGCTTGGGAGGCGTTAGGCGAGGCGGGGTCAGCGAGGACCAACAGGCCACCGTGTGTGCCCCAAGCGAGTGCTGTCGCAAAAATAATACAAGACATTATGCATTCTGGGTGAGCTATGGCCGCAATAAACCGTGCGAGATGGGCCTCACCCCCATGATTAGGCAGTAGGCAGTCTCCGTCCCAGAGACGAATGACTGGGGGTCGAGTCGCCACCCAGGGAGCTTTGCCTCCGCACCCTGAAACCCCTTAAGTGGCGGGAGGAAACGCCCCTAGCACCCGCACATGCCTTGGCTCGTCCTCTCCATCGTCCTCTCCATCGTCCTCACCGTCGCAATCCCCGGAGCCGTCCCCGCCGCCTTCATCTCCACCGCCTTCGGGCCCGCCGTTGGCGCACGCCAGCCGGTGTCGGTGTCTACTCTTGCCAGCCCTCCACTCCTGCAATCTCATCAACCTGCCATTCGCCAGAGCACTACTCGACGAGATGGATCGCCTCTCACACTACTCCTCCCGTATCATGGTCCTCATCATCGCGACCATGACCTGCCTCCTGGTCCTCATCGCTTGCGGTCACCCCTTGCTTGCCGGAGCGTCCATCCACCTGGGACGGGTCTCTCTTCCCACTTCGCACCCACCCAGACTGCCCACCGAGAGACCCCTCGGCTCGCTCCTCTCGCCTCCCTCGTTACCGGCGCGTGAACGACCCCCACCGCAACCCCCTCCGCGATCCATCACGCGTACGCCACCCGTCCCCGCCCCTGCGGTATCTGGCACGCGCACAACCCTGTGTCCCTCACTCGAGTGCACACACGAGCTCAACCTCACCTCGCCACGATGCGATCCCCTCTCCATCGTCGCTCCCAAGCCGTGTGACCCCTTCATCGGGTCATGCATCATGGGCGGCCGTTCAGGTTCAACACCTCGTCCAGGCCCTCCTCGCAGCACTGCTGGGCCCTGCCCATCAGTCTGCACCCCTGACAGCACTCTTGGTCCAACCTTGAGCGACTGTCCCCAAGGCACTCTCGGGACACCCGTGAGCGACCTCCCACATCTTGGCACTCCTGGGACACCCTTGAGCGACCATACAAGCACTGGCACTCCCTGGACACCTCGGAGCGACCATCCCTGCACCTACACATCACACATACCTCACCTCATGTCCAATTACGTAACATGCACTGCACATCAGCCCGGCTCACACGTGGAGCCGGCTGTAGATCCAGCGAATCCCCACACGCACTGTAAACCCCGATTTCCCCGAACACCCCACTCATCCCGTCCGAACATTGCACGGCCATCATGCTCTAACTACTTCCTCCCAGTCCTGCCACACATCCCCTTTCCCACAAGCTGGTGCATGCCAGTCGTGCGTGGGGCTTGGCCTCCCCTTGCCCATGCACAGCCTCGACACGTGCCCATGTCCCCACGCGCATCCCACATTACAGATCCCGTCTGGCCCCTATCTACTTGGAGTGCGAGCCCATGCGTACCCTCCACTCATGCCACTCACCTGTCACACCCACCACACACACTGCACCCACAAATCCTGCATATACTACCGAGCCCAAACAGAGTGCAAGCCTCGCTCGCCCAATTTGACCCGCACCTGCCCCTGGATCCTCACCAGGCGTCCTCTATGACCGCACTGAACATCTCGCACGGACCGCAAACCCCAACGCCACCTCCACCGGACTTCCCCCCGTGTCACATACATGCAGAAACCGCGTTTCTGATCATGCCACCCTACAACCTACCCGTTACTCCTATACCCTCCTCCCACCAGACCACTCACCGAGGCTTCGCACCTCGCACCTCGCACCTGCCCTCCTGGCCCCAAATCCTCTCGCACTACCCTCGCCCCCCCGGTTCGAGTCACAGCGGTGCACTATTCTCGCCTCACGCTCGCGGGTCGTCCGAACTAGCTATCTTTGCTGGTACCCATGGGCTACCACCTCTCTCCACATGTCCTTGCCCACTACGACACTCTGAACGCTCCACCCATTACACCATCCCAGAGTCCCCCTCGGCTGCACGCACCCAGAACCGTGGCCCCCCATACCTCCTGTGTCCAGTTGCTCCTCTTATATACACCGACACCTTGCCTATCTCCCACTCACCCCATATCACTCACCACAACCCCTCCTCCCTATCGACTAGCCCGTCTCACATAGACAACTCCCCCAACCACCACCGCACCACTATCATGCCCGTCAACAACCCCATCCCCCCCGTGCACATCACCGAGATCACGGACGAGCCTGCCGAGACTACCACCCCGGCCGCCACCGGCACCCTCGAGTCTCGCCCCGCCAACTGGGCCGCCATCGCCATGGGTGACACGGACATCCTCGCCCCCGTCGACCTCCCCGTCGCCGTGGACAACCCCACCGCGTACTGGGCCCCCATGACCCTCCGCGTCTACGGGCTCAAGGGCATTTCCTCGGCCAAGTGCCTCGAGTCGATCAACAAGGTCCTCGCCAACATCAACTTCCACCCGGTCACTGGCGAGATGCTCGAGACCATCGACGACTCCCTGTTCGAGGTCAGCCCTGGCAACTCACAGAAGGGTGCCCAGCATCACGACACGCAGGCGAAGATCCGTTTCGTCGACGAGTTCTTCAACGTCACCCTCATGGAGTCCCTCCGCCGCCGCCTTATCGACGTCTTTGGCTACGAGGCGACGTGGAGCAACGCAGTCTCCATGGACCGCCTCACCTTCACGAAGGCGTACTTCGTCCACGTCGACGGGCCGGACACCTACCCCCAGAACAACATGGTGCTTGACACCCTCCGCCCCATCCTCAAGAAGAACGGCCTCGCCCTCACTGGTGTCTTCGGTGACTTCAACCAGGGTCACAGGTATGACGGCGCCGCCAACGTCTTCTTTGACTTCGGCGCCCCCTCCCACACCGCCAACGCCATCGGCAAGGAGTTCGAGGTCAAGATCGCCAACACCAAGTGGCGCGTCACCGTTGAGAAGTACCCCAACATCATCCCTGCCGTCAACCCCTTCACCATGACCCTCCCCCGCGTCGGTTCCATCGACGTCCGCATCCTTCGCGCCGAGGCGGTCAACGCCCTCGCCGCGTTCAACACGGACCACCCCACCCTCGCCCCTGCCTCCATCATCCTCTGCGACAAGCCCCGTGACGACTACTGCCGCCTCGCTGTCGACTCTGTCGAGGCATGCCGCTTCTTCACGGACGAGTTTGTCAGCAAGTACGGCTCGGGCGACAAGAAGTACCTCCTCGTCTACGACCTCAACGAGACCAACCTCCGCACGGCCAACGACATCATGCGCAACAAGCTCAACCGCTTCTCCAACAACCAGGACCAGCAGACCAAGGAGATCACCACCGTCAACTCCCGCCTCGACAACCTCTCGGACCGCCTCGTGACTGCCCTCGAGAAGCAGGACGACTTCAACCATGGCGTCATCGGCTCACTCGTCACCATGGCGGACCACCAAAACAACGTCCACACATGGGCCACCGAGTCGATCTCCTACACCGCTGAGCTCGGCAACGCCAACATCGACCTCGTCCGCGCCGACAGTGAGGTGGCCCGCTACGAGAACGACGTCAAGCACTACGAGGACAAGATCGAGAACTTCACCCTCCAGATGGCCAACACCAAGGCCGCCGGCACCCGCGACCTCTACGCCTCCATGCTCGCGTCGGCTGAGAAGAAGCTCGAGTCCACCCACCAGCTACTCACTGCTGCTCGCAACAAGGTCTCAGCTGGCGAGAAGAAGCGTAAGACCGTCGAGTCCACCAAGCCTCAGGCCATCCCCCGCCTCCAGCTCGGCCAGTCCTTCACCGCGCGCCACGGCATCGCCCCGCCCGACCGCCTCAGCGTCAACAAGCCCCTTCCCATGGCCCCTACCCTTGCCCCTCAGCTCACCAACGGCCAGCACACTCCCAACGCTACCCTCGCCACAACCGTTGAGTCTGTGGCCGGTGATGACGACAGCGCCCAGGGCGACGACTCTGGCAACGAGACCCCTCACCCCGCCTCCCACATCCCTACCCTCCCCAGTGAGGACTACTCGATGGGCGACGATGGCGACACCGAGATGAAGGAGGCCATGACCCCCCGCCCCCACACCGGCGCCGACGACGAGGAGCTCGTTGACTACGACGAGGACGAGGACCTGGTGAGCACCATCGCCATAGATTCCACTGACCCCCTAGTAATCCTCTGCTTGTCCCTTGGCCTCGCCGCCTCTTTCCTCACTATCGTTATCATTAGCCCTAAGAAAGACATGCATTATACAATACTGGGCCTACTCCTTTCCACGTTGGCTATTCACATCACCCCCACACATACATATTATCCCCTACTCAAACTAATGACTGCCCTGCTCATGACCATGAACCGAAACCCGCTCCTTACCATCCTTGCCATGGCTCCCCTCGCACTTGCTTCTCCACACGATCCACACACAACCTTGCGAATCTTGACCCTCAACCCTACATTCATTCGGCCCCACGACAGCATCAAGCTTGACGCGCTCACGATGATTATCGACATCATCCAACCGCACGTCGTCGCTATCACTGAACTGGGTCTCCGTCTCGGCGAAGCCTGGCCTTGGTCCCACCCGGACTTCACGATTTTCACTTGGTCTGGCGCAAACCTCAACAACTCGACGGCCCTCATCATCCGAAAGGACCTGCTGGTTACCCAGCGCATTGACCCGGAGCTTGACGATCAGCTACTAGGTCGACTCGGGGCAGTTGACATCAAACTCGCAAACGATCAGGGCAAACCCACAAACATCCGAATCATTGCTGCGTACGCCCCAGTGGACACTACCGGTCACCGGCGGTTGATCCTCCAACAGTTCTGGAACGAGTCGGCCAAATTGACCCCGACCACACACCCATGGATCATGGCGGGTGACCTCAACGCAACGCTACGCCCATGGGAACGCTTCGGTTACAGTAAACGCAACAACGCCAGCTTCTCCACTCGTACATCGTTGTTCCAGACCTTCCTATCCTCCACCAATGGACGAGACGTCCTGGATTCCAAAGACGGCATCACGGCCGCCCGAGACTGGACCTACCGTTCACAGGACGGACAGCAGAAGACCATCATTGATCGCATAGTCTACTCACAAACCCTGGTCGCAAAGCACTGCGAGGTGGTTAAACAACCGACAATGCCTTTTACCGGCCACCGCCCAATATTCGCTGATATCCTCACCAACTGCATGACACCATCACGACAAATGGCACGGAATCGCGCCCCCACTCGCTACGCATTCCCCAAAGACCCGTCTCATCATGCCTGGTCCTCGTTCACTGAAGCCATAGAACTCGTACTTCCGACCCGCCCTGATACTGCCAACATCAACTCACCCGAAGCTTTCGACACCGCACTTGAATGGTGTCACCAGACCTTCACCAACGCCCTCAGCTCCTCCTTTGCTAAATGACAACGCCTCAAAGCGAACCCGGCGTTGCTCGCTGCGGCCCCCACCCAGCAAGAGAAAACTCTCTGCGCAGAACTTGCTATGACCGGCAAGATCATCCACGCAATCAAGTCGGGGACACTTAACGAGTCTTTCTTTGCCAAGCACGACATCGCCCGCAAGATCGTCACTGACGCTTCACCCTTGGACTCTAACCCCACCGTGACGACTATGCGCGCACACAAGAAAATTATCGGCAAGAAATTACGCAAGTTCAAGTGGAACCCCAACGCTCTCCCCACCCAGGACCAACGCAACGCCCAGTACAAGAAAGCAATGAAGGGTGGCCCCATAAAACACCTGTTCGAACCACATCAGGTCACAAACCCCCCTATTCTCCAATACACTGATCCCTCCGACCCACAGACTCCCCGCTACGCATCTTGCCCAAAGAAGAAGCTCCAAATCATGACAGACCACTTCTCACGGCTACTATCACCCACACCATCCAACACCACACCCGCAAAGCCGTGGCTTGACTCGGCGATTGCCCACGAGTTCCAGGAACATATGGCATCCACGGACTCCCCCGTAGTCTGGCCGGCACCGATGACATCTACGCAGCTACAAACAGTTCTCAAGAAAGGCAACCCAAAACCGTCACCGGGCCCAGACGGATGGGAGAAGTACGCCCTTCGGCGCACCCCTGCAGAGTTCCTGTCAATCATACTGAGTCTCTGCAATTACATGATCTCAAACAACTACTTCCCAGACACCGTGAAAGGCAACTTCCTTTCCCCACTGTATAAGAAGGGTGACATCACGGACCCCACAAACTACCGAGGTGTTGTCTTTGCAAACTACATACAATGCATTGTCGCCTCTCATTTCACCATGACCCTCCAGAACGCTGCATGGACACACAAACTCCTCCCGCAAACGCAGATCGCCACACAAGCGGGGGCCCGAGCAAGCGACCTGGCTCACCTGTTAAGCCAGATCGACGCCGTTGCATTCGCCGCAAATCAAACAGTCTACGCAATCAAACGAGATCATGTCAAGGGTTTTGACAACATATCCCCCTCTGCGTTCGAAGATGCAGTAGCGTTCTTCGGATTACCAAAGGAAATGGTCTCCTTTGAACATCAACGGTCTGACAATATCCTCCTACAAATCAAGTCTCAGGACGGCGTCGGACCTCTTTTCAAGGTATCAGGACGGACGAAGCAAGGTGACGCGGCCAGCCCCTGCAAATATACCCTAGCGATGGGCATGCATACTCACTGGCTCCAGTCTCACCCACAACTACAACGGCATCTCGTACGATTGCGCACAGCCAACCGAGCGGCGGGGAAGTTCCATGTCCCACTCGATCTTGAGACACAAACTCTAGTCTGCGTCGAAGCAATGGACGACTCCATATTCTTCTCCAACAGCTGGGAGGGCCTCAAAGCAATTGTTGAAGCCAGTGAAGAGTTCCACTCGGCGTACAACATCCAAACGGCTTGGCACAGCAAGGACAAGACTGTGTGCTTTACTCTCGGCAAGCACCCCCCAGAGGAGGCAATCCCGAACACCCTATCGTTCATGTCACATCCCGGTCAAACCATTGATGTCCCATACACCAAAGAGCGTGTCATGCTTAAATCACACATCAACGATGCAGACGCCACGTTCACCCAACTATCTGACATTATCCTCCGAGCCCCCCTGCCAGGCAACTCTCGAATGCCAATGCCCATCGTCCGACGAGGCGTTCAGTCACTTGTTATGCCTGCTATCCGCTCAAAGCTCGCAATGCAACCCGTATCCCATACCAACGCCGTAACACTGGAAAAAATGCTAAACACACGTATCACAGACTGCATGTCCCTCCCAACTACTCAGTCACGCATACTACAGCTCCCACTCACTGCGCTGGGATTCCAATTTCCGTCCATTGTGGCAACAAACGCAGAGATGGCACTGACCACAATGTTCCGTTCGCTGAATCACAACCTCTCCCCACTGAAAACGGTCGCTAGCATGGCGCTCACAAACTGGAACTGTCAGGACAAGTCGCACCCTTGCAATGACCAAATCGACCGTCCAACCGCAGGTATCGCGACGCCCCGTCCATCGTCGGTCAAACGCAACAACGCACCGCAAGCATGGCAGGTTGCCCAGTTTTACCTAAAGCTGAGCAAACTTAACCTATCCAGCACGGATCTGGCCGACAACGAAGGGGACATGTCAATGCAACACATCTTCAACCGGCTGCAGGCGGCCCACATCCCAGATCATGACAAACCGCCCAAACTGCCCCCCGCCGCAATCAACCTCACTCCACACCTGTACTACAACTCCCTCCCTAATGTGCCCAGCTCTCTCATTGAACAAGATATTCGAGACTGGCTCGACGCTGTAGACCTGCCCGCGATCCTTGCCCCTCCCTATGACCCCCTGCTAGCCTACCCCCGAGTCGAGCGAATCGAGATGTTACGCTCCGCAATCATACCGACTTCACTACCCCAAGGAGAGAATGAAATATGGGCAACGGACGGGAGCCACCGGGGGGCCGGCAGCATCTACACTTCAACTACCGCAGCCATTGTCGGTCCTGTTAACCGCAACTACAAGCTAAACATGCATGCAACCTCCTCCTCAGGCGAAGTCTTAGGAGTCATTGCGGCTCTCCTGGTTTCATCAGCGACAGGCGATCCTAATCCCTCTATCTACTCAGACTACCTACCAGTACTCAACTACATCAAGAACACCTGCCTGAATATCCGGCCAAAAGAGTCTCTCCACCGACGAAATGCACCCCTCTTGGAATGGCTCAAACATGAACTAACGGCGTCGCAGGCTGATCCATCGTTCAGCCACATCAAAGCTCACACAGACCTTGACGACGCTATCTCAAACATGAATAAGGAAGCGGATTCGCTAGCCAAAGAGGCCCACGGGATCAGCTCCCATGTCACTACCACCATCCCTGCACCCACACCCTTCATGATGCCATACACTTTCCGACACGACATTCATGGCTTCTGCCCAGACACATGGAAGTCCCTCCTACTCCACGAGATCACTAACCATACTTTGATGTCTCTGACGCCTAAGGCGCTTGGCCGACTCAATCGCGGCATACCCAATGCCGCTGTCGTCCCGCAATTTCCATACCTCACCGCACTGACGACGTTCACAATCAATACACAGTATTTGACGCGTACCGGCCTACTTGCCACACCATATACCGACTGCGTCAAACATAAACGCCCCACAACGCACTGCCCTCTGTGCATTTACCCTGTCGCCAAAGAACGGCATATATTCGCTCATTGCCCCAGTCTCGAACCCCTCCGATCGACAATTCTCACCGAAGCAATCAAACGTAAAGCGTCAAAGAAGCGCAACACATCAGGTGATCCACGTCATGATCAACCCGAGAATGATACTGTCGCTACGAACGACCCACAAGTGTCTGCTGACCGAATCATGTACTTGACGAATACCATTCGCCCTACATCATCCACACAGAACCGGTTCTGGCTGGGCGAGACACCACCTCTCCCACCGTCTCTCTCCAAGAAAGATGCCGAAGATGCCCACCTACTAGCCATTCATGCTACCGCTTGTCTATACGGACGATGGCTCTCACTCACAAATGATCGGCGTGAAGATCAGCCCCCAAAACCACGTCAAAGCGTTCATGCCCCCCACCACAGTACACGCAAACGCATACGGGTTAAACCCAATAGCATGACTGGCGATGCCACTACCGCTCCTCCGGGCATCAACCAACCGGGACTTGCCCCTCCTGCCCTGCCGAAGCGTGCCCCCAAGCCGTCCAGGCGAACTCCAACCCCGCTGATATCCCCGCCTGGTCCACCCATCTCCTCGACGAACAACGCCTCCAGCGCATCCAGGAAGCGGCCCTGCACACTGCCACATTCCCCTGCGAAACGGCAACGCCTGAAGGCCCCTACGACAACTGCTGCAATGACGAGCCCACCACAGGCTGGCCCCTCCACGCTGCGGCATCCGAACCCCCCTGATCCATCACCTCTCCCCGGCAATGCCCCTCCAATACGTCCCATCCCGGGCCGCACTCACTCCCCTCCCCCACACATAGCGGGAGTTAAACGCCGAGCCAAAGACGATGGTCGCCCCGCGGCTCCAAACCAGCCGCCCCCACAGGGCTCCCTGCGCCTCCAACACCAGACCCAACTCACCATCATCAATTCCTCCCGTTTAACGAACCGACCTCTTCCCCGGCACCTTGCCCCCGTCCCTCGCCAACACCGAAAGGATGTTAACCGACCAAACCACCCTCAACCAAACGCCTCGGGCGGGCCATTGGCCCGCCCGGCAGTGCCATCACCAAAGGGTCAGCCCATACCGGGCGCTCCCCTCCCCACCATCGCAACCATGGTGCGGGTTCATCCCGACAAACGCTTCCGACTCCTTGAGAACCCTCCCGAACCCGGTCAACTCCGTCCCCGACAACACCGCCGCAACGTCGACGTGCCAAACCTCCCAGGTGCAACCCCAGCCCGACGACCTCCTCCCAAGCCTCCGCCAAAGCCTCCACCAGGGGCGCCATAGCTTTCGCGCACCACCACACAATCTCAGCTACGAGTGGTCTTCGGACCGCTGAGGTGCCCTCCATAGCCCGAAGTAGCATATGCAATATCGAGGGTTTAAATGTGCACAGTCCCTCCGATAATGGTAGAGCGAAGAAACGGAACCTAGGGGGCGGGAGTTCGATCCGGCGGAAAAGGATCCTACTACCCATCAAGAGACTGGGGGAGATGACCGCGCCTACGGGCGCGCGATCCTTTTGTCGCCCCACCATCCGCCAGCCCTCTGCTGCATGCTCTGTATGCATCAAGGCATTTTCTTGGTTGCCCGCTCTGGTCCTGTGAGGTGGGTGGGCCTGATTATCGCAAGGGTGGAACAAGGGTAGGAGAGGCTGCGCAACTGACATGCATTTGCGACTCTGCTCCATCTGCACGCAGACTAGTTGAGTGACAATTATCGACAGCTCCCAGGTGGCCAGGTGGGATGATCCGGCGATCCGTTGACGGAGTGGGGCGGGTGGTGAAATGGGCCAAAGTGGCGAACTGTTTAAGGCTAACTAACCCCTTGATGATTTTTCGGCTCTCCTAATGGCACTGATCTTCTAATCGCCATTAGGAATGTTTTAGAACATGGAGCGTGCTGTGCGCCCCGTCCCTCTGCTGTATCCTCTGTATGACATCCCTCAGTTCAACTAGCGCGTCATGAAACGAACCGGCCTCGATCCTGGGTCTTGATCAACCGTCCCGACTATGTACAAATCTAAACTGGCAGGGCACCGGTACCATCTCGCTCTCAGATCTGCTCGCCGTTCCTCCAGCTTCTGAGGAGATCCTTTTCCCACTCGCGGTGAATTTTGCGCCTCAGCGCCCGTGGCATCGCCTCGTGCCCCACGTGGCTACGTGCGAACCGGCCGACTGTGTCGCTGACGAAGGTGTCGCTGCTCCGGTCCGCAACCGCGTTCTTGACCTTCTGGAGCCCACAACACGTCGAGTGCTCCACACAGCGGCAGCGTGTCAGGTAATCTACGTGTGTGGTGGCGCTCCCCTCGACCCCTCCCGTCTCGGCTTCAAGCTGCTCGAGCCCGACGACCCGCAGCAGATGGGTTCCATTCAGGGAGTAAAAGGCCATGGTTGCAATCGCCAGCAGCTGGCGGTGCACGCACCCGCCGGATACGGTGCACCCGGTTTTGCGCTTGTATTCCTGGAGGCTGAATGGCTCGGCCCCAATGCGGGACAGATCCTTGAGTGGAGGCAGGTTTGAGCGCTCGCGTGGCACATCAGGAGACATGTAGACTAGGGTGGACGTGGTGGACGCGGCCAGCATTAACTTGATTGATCTGGGTGCTCCTAGCACTATGTCCATGGGGCGCGAAGTGCAAAGCACCGCGGTGTAGCGCAGGACTGACAATCTCGCGAAACACGTGGAAGCTGGCTCCATTACGCCGAAGCGGAAGTCCTTGTGGACCAGATGGACAATACCTTTGAGGTAGTGTAAGCCGCACGGCGCAGGCTTGAGATTGTTTATAATGTCACCGTGGATATCGAATGGCAGGCGTAGCGTCCGAAGCCGACGAAACTCCGGCAGGGGTTGAGGCGCAGGGCAGTTCTCAGGGGAGCGGGCGGGGAGGTGGTCACCACGTGAAGCGATGTGCTGGATGGGGAGATGCCTGAAAGGTGCTGCGGCGGCAGCGCATGAGTCGGGGTGGTGCACCGAAACGTCGAGAATCTCGGTGTGCCGTGTCATCCACCAACGGCGGAAGAGGGGGCGGCTGCCAACGTCCAGGTCCTCGAGCGCGTGTCCTGGTCCCACGACATGGAATGTGCTTGTCGAGCAGCACTTCGCGAAACAACCACGGCTTGGCAGCGAGGTAGAAGGCCGAGTTGACGCAGGTCGCCCGTGCGAGGTCGGGGGGAGGGAGATGGCCCATTACCAAGTCGAGGATCTCGGGAGGGACTGGGCTGAGCTTAGAGGGACGGGGCATGGTCGAGGAGATTGTGGGGGCGATGTGGGTAGATATGAAGAGTGTTGTGGAAGAGGATTATGGAGCCCAGTCAGGTGGAGTCCAAAGTCGACTCGATGGGGATGGAGAGATGTTTTGGTCGGGCGGTCTTGAGGTGGGATGAAGCGTTGGGTTGATGGGGAAAACTATCTTTGTGCCAAAGTTAGGGAGTATTTATGTCTCGAGTCGACGGCGTTGTCAGCGGTGGCTGGCGCGACAGGATCACATGGTCACGTGAAGTGGAGATTGGGGAGTCAGCTGCGCCACTTCCAAGCCACTAGCCCATCGTTGCCTAACTAAATACAATACATTGTCCGGTCGTAACTGCTCGCGTAAATCAAGCTCTAGTACAAGTGCCTCTTCCGGCATTAGAATGTGCGACAAATCATCAACGTCGCCTGAACCAGCAGGCGATTCATGGGCGAGAGAGCCTCGTGCCCCGCCTGGCTCACAGCGAATGACGGGTATGTCTCCCTGGTGAACCAGGGGGTGTTGTCTGACCCCAGCGCCTTGAGCGAGCCGTAGCGCTCCACCTTGTCGCGGGCGCGGGGCCAGAAGCTGAGGTGTGAGTCAACCCACTCGTCCACACCCCCGTGCCGCTTGGGGAGCGCCTCAAAGCCGACGAGGTGCACGCGCTTATTCAGCGCCCGGGCGAAGCGGACTGCCCCGCGCAGGGCGCGGTGTGGGCAGGCGCGCCCAGGCACGCGGCAGCCCACGGACTTATAGCGGCGGTGGGTGGCGGGAGGGATGATGCCGAACTCGTGCTTCGCATTGCACGTGGTCGGCACCGGCCTCAGTCTGTCGCGAGTGCGACTCACCGTGGCAAACCACTGGTCGTTGCGGGGGAAGACCAGGGTAACCTTGGCGTCAGGGGCCAGGCTGTAGGCAATGGAGGGAGCTAGGCTAATCATCTCGCGCAGGCTCGCCTCCTCCTCCGGCATCGCCGTGTACCCCTGCAAGGACTTGAAGGAGGTGGTGGCGGGCTCCGCCTCCCCATTCAGGAACCACTGGTGCACCAGGTGGCGAGGGGCGAGGGTGTGCAGGCCACACCGCGAGATCTCGCTGACTCCCGCGATGGTGCCGTGGATGTCAAAGGGCATCCGCACGGTGTCGAGCTTTGGGAGTGGCGGCATCTTCGCCACACAGCAAACAGAGGCCCCGTCGTGGGGCTGGTGGCCAGGGGCGGCCTCCCGGCCCCACATGCCCCACCAGTCGTCAGCGTACAGACTCGCAGTCTCGTGCTTATCCAGCTCGCCAGTTATGTGGGCTGCGGCGGCATTGCACACGAGCGGCGAGTGCTGGGCGACCTCGAGGATCGTGGTGTGCGCCGTCATCCAGGAACGGAGGAAGACGGGGCGCGTGCCGTGGTACAGGTCCTCCATGGCGTGCCCGGGCCCGACGAGGTGGAAGTGCGCATCGAGGAGGACCTCGCGGAACAGTCGGGGCTTGGAGACCTCGTAGAACATGCTGTTCACACGGCACGCAGAGATGAGGTCCGGCACATCGAGGTAGTCCATGACGTGGTGGAGGAGCTCGGGCGGGACGGGCGAGAGGGGGCCGTTCTTGGGCCGCGGAGGTCCAATGATGGGCTGGAAGGTGTGCATCCCCGCACCTTTGCGGGTGTACGGGGTGCGGGGGCGGTGCATGTGGGGGCGCGAGCCGCGGATTCGGACGAGCGGCATGGTGGTGGATAGTTTGAGGTTGCGGGAGACGGTGGGGGAGGAGAGTGGTGTTGGAGAGGAGTTTGGTGATGAAGAAGAGGCAGTGCTAGAGGTTAGTGTCTCCTCGTCAGCGGCGTTTGGGAGACATCGAATCGCCACCCAATCTCTCGGACGATCGCGGACGAGTCGAGTCAACGAGTTAGTGGCTGAAATGAATGAATGGATGGGCGGATGAGCTGATGGATCCAGACCTCCTTCCCTGTCCGCGTCATGTCTCGTGTGATCGTGTTTGGGCTACCGCGATTCAATGCACTACTCGACCGCCTCCTCCTCCGTCTGCATGGGGCTCTGGCTCCCGCTCCCACTCCGCCCCGCGGTCTGCGAGCGCTCCTCATCCATAGCCGCGAGCATCGCCGCCCGCTCCCGCGCCAGCGCGAGCAGCGGGCCCAGCGAGCTGGGGTCCGCGAGGCCGCCTGCGGCTGGCGCTGGCGCCACTGGAGCGGGTGGCGGTGGCGGCGCCGGCGCCGGCGCCGGCTCCCCGGTCGCCGTTGTGGCGGAAGACGAGGCAGCAGCGGCCTGCGTGCCAGGCGCTGGCGCGCTCCCCGCCTTGCCATATTCAGCCTCCCACATCTGCAGGGCGGACACGTACGCCCGCTTCCGCTGCAGGAAGCGCTGCACCATGCCCTCGTACTCGGGTGTGCCGCGCACCGTGTCGCCCGAGTCGAAGCGGGGCGCCGTGGGCCGCGGCGGGGCCTCCCCGTGCGTCGCTGCGTGAGCGTAGGGCGGCTGCTGGACAGAGGCGGCGCCTGCCGGCTGCTCGGTAGACTCCCCACTCGCCAGCTGCTCATACTGCAGCTTCTGCCGCCGCAGGTGCGGCTCCAGCTTGGCCATGTAGTGCAGCCGGAACATCTGCTCCTGCTGCTCCACCGTCGCCGTGGGCATCTCGCTCCAGCCCGGCCGCAGCCGGGCGACGGCCGCGTCCGCCATCGTGCGCATCAGAGGCGGCGGCCGGGCGGGCGCGCCCGCCTGCTCCTCGAGGTACTGCTGCACGCACTGCTCGACCCGCTCCATCACCTGCTGCTGCGCCTGCTGCTCGTGGTGCTGCTTCAGGTACTGCTGCTCCACCAGATGCACCTGCTGGTCCACCGTGCACCCGGGCCTATCGCGCAGGCGGGGGCGCAAACGGGCGGCCATCTGGGCCGCGCGGGTGCGGGGACTCTGGGGTCCAGAGGGGACGGCGGGGGTGTGCGGCGGCGGCGGGGGAGGCGGCTGTGCCTGCGGCGGCGGCGGAGGTTGTTGCTGCGACGCAGCGATCGCGGGCTGTTGCGCCTGCGTTGCCGGGGCAGTCCCGGCCTGGGACGGCCTGGCGGCGAGAATGCGCGCGCTATCCCACGCCCCGGCCGCACGTTCGCGGCGCAGCTCGGCCAGCTCGCGCTCGATGCGCGCCATGCGAGCGTCCACGCTGCGGTCCTCGCCGACGATGCTCATATCCTCTATGGCGGCCATGGCATGCGCCGTGCCCGGCGACATGGCGCGCGGGCTGGGCGCGGGGCTCGGCCCGAACGCGCCCCGCGGTGGCGGCGGCGGTGGCGAAGTAATGCGGACGTCGGTGGCATTCCCGTTACGCCATTGCGAGACCTGCCACTCGTCGAACACGTGCGGCCACTCGCTCCCCCGCACCCACTCGAACATGCTCAGCCACTGCACGGGCGGGGGACCGGGCGCCGCGGCCCGCCAGTTTCGCTCAAACCACAGCGCGAGCGCGCTCTCCACCCGCGCCTGGGTAGCGTACCCGCCCTCGGCCTGCTCGGCGAGCCAGGAGGCATGGTCGTCGGCGGGGAGCACGGCGGCGGGGTCGATCGCGCCGGCGTTGACAAAGATCAATTCCGGGCGGTGCGGGAGGCCGGCGAGCCCCGCCGCGAGCTGCGCGAACAGCGTGCCCGCCCACGAGTCGGTGAGGCCGTCGCCGACGGGCGCGGGTGGGTCCCAGCTCCCGTGGGCGTAGAAGACGACCGTGACGCGCTCGCAGCGCGGCGGGATGGCGGCCAGCAAGCCCGCCGCACCATTGGGCCGCGGGTCGTGGCCGCGCCGGAAGGCCGAGTCGAGCGGCTCGCCGGCGAGCGTCGCCTGCAGCCCCTCGTGCGAGGCGAGCGTGTGGTCCAGCACGAGGGTGAGGTTGCGCACGGCCTCGAGCGCGTCGAGCGGGAGGAGGCCGGCCGGGACGCGGCAGTAGAGGCACGGCACGCCGCGGAGCACGAGGGTGTGCGGGCGCACGCCCGGGGCCTCGAGGAGCGCGCAGCGCTGCCGGCGCGCGTCGGTGTGCAGCGCGGCCGCGCCGGTTTCCTGCGTGCCGAGGATGATGCGGACGACGTCGACCGCGTTCGGGCCCGCCACGCCCTTGCCCTTGTCCGCGGGGAGGGTGGAGCACTCCCACTCGTGGTGCGGGGGCACGTCGAGGCGCGCGGCAAACTTGTGCAGGTTGGCGAGGGTGAGGTGCGGCGCGGGGGCGGAGACGCCGGTCAGGCGGCTGTCGCGGAGGGTCGCGCGCTCGTGGAAGTACGACGCGGTGGCGGCGAGCGCCGAGTCTGGGACCAGGGAGGCGAGGTAGGCCGCGCGCGGGAGGTGGTCGAGCAGCGGGAGGAGGGCGGAGGGGGGGACGGCTGCGGGAGCTGGTGCTGGGGCAGCTGGAGCTGGGGGCGGGGCGACCCTGTTGCCGGTGAACGCGTTGAAGAGGCGCTGCTCCTCGTCTCCCAGCGGGCCCAGCCCCTCGTCAGCGGGGCGCTGCGGCTCGGCGCCGGGATTGGGGCGCCCCTCGTCAGTGTCGCCACCCCGCATGCCGTGCTCGCGCGTTTCGCCCTGGCGCCCCGGGGCGTCTCGCGCGTGTGCGCGTTCGTCGTCGCGCCGTCTTTTGCCCAGGTTAGTCGTGTCCATGAGCGAGAGGGTGATGGGACAGATTCATGCAGGCACTAGCAGAAGTAGTCGTATGCGAGATGGATCCGGTGGCGAAGTCGCTCTTGGGAGGTGCTGCGGCGCGTGACCCGTCCATGGTGATTGGGCGGGCGAGATGGGCATGTGACTGTCCCGCTGCCCAGCCTTCAGACCCGACGGAAGTGCGTACTGTCGAAACTCTGCAGTGTCAGCTTGCCTCGGTTAGTGCTGCGCTGTGCAAGAGAACACGAGGTGTCAGATGGTTAGAGGTAGAGGGGTGCGAGTGGGCAGAGTGGACGAGAGGGGAGATGGCTGTGGCTGAATGGATGATGACGTCCTCGCTGCCGCCAAAGTGGGAGGGGGAAGGTTGAATGTGATCGGCAGCGGCAGTGTCGGCTGCGGTTAGAGACGCATACGTCTCTTCACAAGACAGATCACCTGCAACTCTGTTCCATTCACTTGCCCATCTCATCTACCTCTCCATCTCTTGCTCCATCTCTCCCATCACTTGCATCCACCCTCCTCCCTCGTCCACTCCCCCGGCGACCCCAACCCCGGCCGGTTCGCCACCCACTTCGGCGACCGCCGCCTCCGCACCGCCTCCCACAGCCATGCCGCACCCGATCCCCATCATCATCGGCACGACCATAGCCGTCGCCGCCACCGGCTACGCCTTCAAGAAG
>JAMALN010000107.1:0-86889 GCA_023630115.1 Cutaneotrichosporon sp. PK4640
AAGCTCATCCACGGCATTCGCGTCCGTCTTCGCCTGCGGGCCGAGTACGGCGAGATCGATGAGGTGAGTTATTGCGACCAGTACGCAAATGGCTGACAACAGGATGAGGAGCATGAGAACCCCATGGCGCGAGCAGGCCTGCAGCCGACCCGTACTGCTGGGTCCATCATTGCGCTTGCGAACCAGCAGGCGACCTCGGCCTGGGCCGACCATGTGCGTGATCCGACGCCTGAAGCCAAGCCCCTAGTGGAGGAGAACGGTAACGGGGTGAAGGAAGGCGAGCAGTCAGCCGCAGAGCCGACGATTGTGGAGGCAAAGGAGGTCGAGACGGAACGGGAGAATGGGCACCACGAGCCCGAGGCTCCGCCTGCGCCTCCAGCCCCAGTGATCCCGAGAATCAGACTCCGGATACGACCACAAGCAGGCGCACCGTCTGCGCCGACTCCTGAGCCTGAGCCAGCCGTAGTTCGCTCTGGGCGGCCCAAAAGAGCGGCCGCAAACGGCAAGAAGACGCCGGCGAAAAAGAAGACACCGTCGAAGCGCTCGACTCGCTCGCGGAAGCGGAAGGCGAGTGATGACGAAGGCGAGAGCGAGGCAGAGGAGAGCGGCGGCGACGAGCCCGTGCTGCGGCGCAGCGGCCAGCGCAACAGCCTACCTCCTCCTGCCCCCAGTGGGCGTGTGCTTAGGAGTCGCGCGGTCAAGCACAGCATGCGCGAGCCATCAAGCGAGTTGTCCGAGGAGGAGTAGTACACATTCAAAATCTGTATCCAATGCCTGTATCATGCTACATCTGTTACTACAACATCTTGCACACTATGCCGCAACCTTGGCGCTCGCACTCTTGGCCTCGACCTTCTTCTGCGCCACCTTTGCCGCCTCCTTGACACCAGCCGCCTTGCCGTCCGGGCTCGGCGCCTTCTTCTTCTTCTTCTTCAGGAGAGCGGCACTCACTGCGGACCGGACGTTGTCCTTGATCTCGCGGCTCTCCTCGAGGAACTTGTTGTCGTCAAACTTGTGCTTCTTGCGCGCGAGTTCCTCGACGTCGACCTCGCCAACATCGCCGTTGGAGCTGACGCCGAGCTTGCGCTCGAGCGCCTCGAGCTTGGCGCGCTCCTCGGCCTTGGCCTTGGCCTGCATCTCGTCCCAGTTCTCGATTAGGTCGGCTTGTCTGCTGTCAGCTAGGGACACCTTGATATCAGCTGAACTACTCACTTCTGCGCCTCCTTGAGGGTGCCCAGCCGCCGCCCGTTCAGGTCCTTGCAGCTGTCAAAGTTGGTGCTCTTGCTCGCGCTCATCCGCCCACCCTGGGAGCGGAGGTTAGCGCCGAAGCCGCCCTTGCCGCCGCGGAGGCGCGGGACGACCTCGACCTCGATGAGGCCGTTGACGCTGAGCTCGGAGAGGGGCATGGACGCGTCCACGATGCGTGCGCGGGTGCGGAGGTAAGCGTCCCAGTCGGGGAGGAGGGTGCCGGCCGTCGCTGTCGACGGGACGTCGAGGGCCGTAACGCCCAGCGGGGCGGGGAGACGGAGGTGGACACGCATAGCGAGAGATTCGTTGAGGATAGGGTAGCGCGAGGTTGTTAAAGAGATGGAGACGTTGAGAGGAAGTGGATGGAGGTGGAGAGTAGTGTGGGTTGCTCAGCATCACCTCGAAGTCGGGTTGGGTGGCGACTGGATTTGCTTCCGTCATGTCACGTGGTTCAAAAGTTGAGGTCGAGCGAAGTGGAGGGACACTAACTCACCAACACTCAACACCAACATCGATACAATGGGACGCAAGAGGAGATCCAGCGGCGCCGACGTGGTCACCAAGGCCAAGGAGGCGCCTGGCGCGAGCATCAAGAGGATTGAGTCGTACGAGGACACCCTGCAGGAGGGCGGCGTCGACGACTGTGAGTGCAGCTGGGGGACCACCCTTGGTCAGCTAACAGCAGACATGTTTAAGCGCGACCAGATGATGTTCAACCCCCGCGACGAGGAGTCTGACGACGACATCGGCGCTGATGGTGACGAGGTGCTCGGTCTGAACGTGCACAAGTTCCGCCGCGACGAGGACGCCGAGGAGGAGGACTATGGTGAGGAGGACGAGGAGGAATGGTCCCAGCCGAAGCAGCTCAAGCGTCTGTCCAAGGCCAAGCCCGACCTCTCGACCAAGGGTCGCTTCGGGAAGGAGGAGGAGGACTCGGACGACTTCTCTGAAGACGAGGAGGAGTCGGGCTCCGAGTCCGAGGACGAGGGCTGGGGTAGGCAGTACTACTCGCGCCCCAGCATGCGGCGCGAGAAGGAGGACGAGGACGCGTACGACGAGGAGCGCGAGGAGGCTCGCGAGCTCGAGGAGAAGGAGGTGCGCAAGCTGCAGAGGCGCGCACGCGAGGCCCTCTCGGGTGCCGAGGACTGGGGTCTCGACGACGTCGAGGTCGAGTACGCTGCGTGAGTTGTGCGTCCTGAACTATCTGACCTTAGCCCCGAGCAAGAAGAGGTGGAGGAGGTGCGCAACGTCGTGGCTGTTCCCGAGACGGATGACGCGGCGACGCTACTGCGCCACCTCGCCAGCCACGAGCCGCTCAAGCTCGCCCTCGCGCGCGACTTTCCCCTCGTGATCCGCAAGCTGCGCAAGACGAGCGTGGGCGTCGCCAAGATGGAGGCGGAGGCGCAGGACGAGGAGACGCTGCACAAGGGCCTCGGGTACCTGCACTACCAGACGCTGTTGACGTACGCGACCACGCTTGCGTTCTACATCCACCTGTGTGCGCTGCCGGCGGACGAGCGGCCCGACCTCTCGACCCACCCCGTGATCAACCGCCTCCTCGAGCTCAAGCAGGGCCTCGCCGCTCTGGAGGACCTCGACTTTGACGCGGGCTCCGTGTCGGACAAGGGGCCCACGCTGTTCGTGCGCGGCGACGATGACGAGGACGAGGACATGGCCGAGGCAAAGCGCGAGCTCATGGCACGTATGCTCGCCGGCGAGCTCCCCGGCTCCGAGGGCATGACGCTCGACGAGTTCGACGGGATGGACGACGACGAGCTCGACGGGCTGCTCGCAGACCAGGCTGCCCCGCTCCAGGTCAAGTCCAAGACGGAGAAGAAGTCCAAAAAGGACAAGAAGGATAAGAAGAAGGACAAGAAGAACAAGTCCAAAGCCGTGGAGAACGAGGATGAGGATGCTCCCGCACCCGTGGCGTTCACGCCGATCGCCGAGCCCGAGTTCGTTGCGACCAAGAAGAAGAGCAAGAAGGCACCCAAGCTGTCGGCCGAGGACGAGACGCTCGGCGACCTGCTCGAGCTCACCGACGCGGACGCTGGCGACAAGGAGCACCGCAAGCGCTCGCTCCAGTTCCACACCCAGCGGATCAACAGCATGGCGAACCGCCGTTCTGCGGCGCGCGAGCGCCGCGCGGGTGGCGACGACGACATCCCGTACCGCTCCCGGCAGGCTGCGCGGGACGCCGCGCTGCGCAAGAACGCACCCAAGGGCGACGGCGGCGAGGACCTGGGCGGCGAGTGGAGCGAGAGCGACCGCAAGCGCGCGCGAGAGGTGCGCGACGAGGAGGGCGCGGAGGGCATGGACGAGGCCGACGAGTACTACGACCTCGTGAAGCGGCGCAAGGTGGCCAAGGACCTGGCCAAGGAGGAGGCGCACGACGAGTTCCGCGAGGCCAAGTTTGCCGCGTTCGAGGACGAGACCGCCGAGGGCCCGCGTGGCGTCTCGCGTGCGATCGAGAAGAACCGCGGCCTCACGCCACGGCGGTCCAAGACGGGCCGCAACCCGCGTGTCAAGAAAAAGCTCGCGTACGAGAAGGCCAAGCAGAAGGTTGGGAGCCAGCGGGCCGTGTACAAGGGTGGACAGGGGGCACAGAGCGGCGCGTACGCCGGCGAGAAGAGCGGTATCTCGACCGTGTCCAAGTCGCGCAAGTTCTAGGGTGTATGCACTTGATTATCATAGAAATACAGTTACAGGCAGGCTACTTTTTACGCGAGGAGGGAGGGGGGCGGCGCTTCTTGAACATTGAGGCGCCGGATGATGTGGCCGCGGCTGGTGCTGGTGCTTCGGTGGTGGCCGGGACAGCGTCGATGTCTGGCTTCTTGTCTTCCCCGGGCTCGGTCTTGACGTCCACCCCGGCGTCGGCGTCGGCGTCGGCAGTAGCCTCGACCTTGGCCTCCGCTCCGTCCGTGGCGGGCTCCTCCTTGACCTTCTCCTTGGCCTCCGCCTTCCCCCACCCACCCTTGCTGAACCCCGCCGCGCCCTTCGCCTCCTCCTTGACCTCCTCCTTTATCCCGGCCGCTTCCCCCTTGACGTCGCCCTCGGCAAGCTTGCGCTCCTTGCTTTTGAGCTTCAGCCCAAGCAGCGCGCCCGTGTCGACGTCGTCGTCGTCGTACACGTCCCGGTGCGCCCGCTTCTGCTGGATCTTGAAGTTGGCGAGCTCCTCCTCCTCCGTCTCCGGCCGCGTCTCCTCGGGCGGTGGTGGAGGCGGCGTCGGCGTGGCAACGACCTCCTCCCACTGCCCGACCTTGGTCCCGCGCCCGCGCACCATCTGCTCGATCTCGTACGCGCTCGGCCCCTCCTCGTCCGCCAACCCCATCTGCTCGGCGGTCGTGTAGTTGGCCCACTTGTCGCCGCTCGGCTTGTCCCTCCGCGGCTTGGACGATGAGGGCATGGGGCGGTCGAGCATCGGGCGCCCGCCGTACGCGCCGCGCGCGCCATCGACCGACGAGTGTGCGGACCGCGCAGCCTGTCGTCAGCTGAAACCCTGCGAACAATAGCTCACCGCCTCGATGCGTTCAAACTGGCGCTTCTCGGCCTCCTTCTCGCGCTTGGCGCGCTCGCCGCCCTTGTAGAGGTTGCGGATGTAGCGCTCGAGGTTGCCCTTGTGCTTCTCGCCGCCCTCGTGCAGGCTGCGCTGCGCCGCGTCGTCGCGGATGAACATGTTGCAGTACTTGCACCAGTACTGCTTCTTCGATACCCAATATCTACTGTCAGCCGAGCTAAGCTCCACTTGGGAGGTTGGATGTACTCACTCTGACATTGTTGCTGGTGTTGTTGGTGTGGACGAGGATGGGAGGAAGTGGAGGACTCGAAGCGGTTGGGCGGCAAATCGCTGGCGAGATAAGTGGGGGGAGTGGATAACAGTGGAGGTAATCCACCAGCGTGGGTGATGCCCGTGCCTGGATCATCTACTCCGCTGCCTAGCCGACCCACCCGAGTCCGAGTCCGACGCCAAGTCACTCCAACCCAGGCACGCTATCGCACACCCACCACCTGCACAGCCTGTTCCTCGGCGCGGCATGTGCTCAATTATGACGGCGCGGCGATGCTAAGGGTGGAGCGGCCTATGCGGTGCGGCGAGAGGTATATGAAGACGGCCTTGGCGCCCGTTGGCATCCACACAAGCACCATGTCTCTACTTGCCCTCGCACTCTCCACACTCTCCATCGTCTCCGTTTCGGCCGCGCCCCTCGAGGCGCGCCAGTTCTCCTCGCCGCGCGACAAGCCGTTCGGTCCCCCACCGGCCATCATCGCCGTCATCGTCATCGTCGCCGTCGTGATCGGCATCACCGCCATCGGCGGGCTCATCTGGAAATTCGTGCGTGTGACTGCAAGAGGTGGCTGACGGCAGTGGGCAAGTGGCAAGGCCGCGGGCATCGCAAACCGCCACACGGACATCTACGCCAACCAGGTCGACAACCAGTACTACAACCCCAATGCCAATGGGTACAATGCAGCGAACGGGTACCACGTCACGTATGGGCAGCCGCCGTACGACGTGCAGATGCCGCCTCCGGCGTATGGCAGCTCGCGCCACCACCGCCACCACAGCAATCACATGAACATGCACCACATGGCGCACAGCAATGCCATGAGCGCACACCACACGGCACATAACACGGCGATGAGCCACTCGGCCATGCACTAAGAGCCTTGTAACGGGGGACCGTTGTACAACATAATCTGGATTCGCAGCTGTAGCGCCTTGTGTACTTGTTTAGTCCGTCAGGCCATCCTGGCCGATTTCGCTGCCCTTCACGACATCGTGCACTCCACAATACACGTCATGCATGCCCAGCGTGTACTAACCTCGAGGCTCTGGGGTGCATGCATTGTGAGATCGTGTATCCCTGCCTAGACGTGTTGCGGTGCACAACTTATCAGAACGGTCCCTACCCCACTCCATGTCCTTGGATGCCGGGGGTGGGGCGCCCGCATCTACAAACATAGGGCGTCGGCGACGGCGGTAGATCTTGGACCAGCAGATGCCACTCAAGCCCAGCCTCACGCGCAGGGGGTGACCTGGTACCCCCCACCGCGTCATGCTCACCAGTCCGCACCGCGCCGCACCCATGGACTTGGCATACCTCAGCGCCGCAGCCGGCCCGGCTTCCCATGCAGCGCCCCACACGCCGCATTTCTTGGCATCCGGGGGATCAGCACCATAAAGCGAGCGGCGGGTAAGGAGTGGTGCCACACCAAACCACCAAGCCATGCCGCTACCACTCATCCCCCTGTGGCCTCTCCCGCTCCTGCCAGGGTGTGCGGCCCTCGCCAAACACCACCTCGCCAAGCGCGACCTGAACAACGGCCACATCGCCGTGATCGTCATCTTCGGCGCCCTCAGCGCCGCCCTATTGCTCACCGTCGTCTGGCGGTTCGTCAAGGTACGCGGCTAAGGGGCCCACTGACGGCAGTGGATTCGCTGGCGCCGCATGCCACCCGATCTCCGCGAGGGCCCGAGCCCGATGTCGCAGTGGTGCGGAGGCGGCGGGCCGCCTATTGGGTGCGCCGCGGCGGTGTAGCTGGTCCTATAGAGCTAGATGGGAGCGGGGCGGACAAACACGACACATAACCAACAGCCCCGACGCGGCTCGGCGGCGTACAGGTCCGGCCTCCACCACATCGCCAACGCCATCGTGTGCACCGTGGCTGGCGGGAGAGGATCTGTGCCGTCCTAGGGCGCATTATCTGGGTGCGTATCGGATCCGCATGCTAACAGCAGCAGTTGAGGAGGAAGCTCAGTCTACACTCGGTGACCGCGGTGTCAGCGATCGGAAAGCGGTTTGCAAGCACGGCCGAGTTGGGTTCTCGGAACTTGGAGTAGTGTGCAGCCAGTACAGAAGGGAAGTGTGGTGAGTCGTAACCGTCGGTACCTATTGCCTGGAGAAAGGTATGCATGCACAGGCAGTGGTGAATGCACGGGCTCGAAGCGAGACCCGGGGCCGTCGATCCCAAGATTAGATAAACTCGGCTCCAGCCCGAGCTCACCGCTCACCTCCACTACCCCACAGACCAAGTTCTTCCTGACCACGCTCACATCTCCCTATTCGTCCGGCACGCCGACAACCGGTGCGCGTCGACTTCAAGCGTCGGAGACGGCGAAACCACTCCTCGGAGCTTGGTCAACACAAAGGCCTTTCCCAGCGCCGAGATAGTCCCTGAGCAGCATGTCCGGCACCTCGGCCCAATCTCGGGCAGCTCGCCCTGGAGGGCCTGGAAGGAGCGCGGGTGTGGCGAATGAGATGGCCGAGATTGGTGCGGGTACCCGCACATACCCCACCTCCCCCGCATCTCTCGCCCGCAACAGCTCCGCCGCCGGCCGGCGTTTAGCGCTGGGCACGCAATTAGCCCGCACCCCGCACCGAAATACGAACACTGGCGAGCGGGGAGAGAAAACATGATCGCGTCTGGGCCGCGCGCTCGACCTCGGCCTGCAGCGGGCGCGCGGAGTTACTGCAAAGTCTGCAGCGACGGATCTGCACTTTGTGTTTTTCACAATCCTCTCGCATCGCACACAACAGCCATGGACGTCGAGCAGTACCCGAGCGACAGCAAGAGCGAGACCAAGGTCGCGCACCTCGAGGACGAGGCGTATGTCGACCCCCAGGCCGAGCGCCGCCTCCTCTGGAAGATGGACCTGCACCTCGTCGTGAGTCGCGTGAGCGGGCGTTGGCTGACGCTAGCCCATCCTCTGGGTCATGTGGACGTTCTCCAACCTCGACCGCTCGAACATCGGCAACGCCTACGCCGGCGGCATGAAGGAGTCGCTCAACATGAGCAGCACCGACTACTCGGTCGCGCTGCTCGTCTTCTTCATCGGATATGTCGTGTTCGAGATCCCCTCCAACATGCTCCTCGTGCACCTCCGCCCGTCCCTCTACCTCCCCGCCATCATGTTCTGGTGGGGCGGCGTCGCGATCGCTCTCGCCGGGTGCAAGAACACGCCCGCCCTCGCCGGTGTGCGCGTCATCCTCGGCCTCGCAGAGTCCGGATTCGCCCCCGGTGTCCTCTACCTCCTCTCAACGTGGTACAAGAAGAAGGAGCTCGCGCGCCGCTACACCCTCTTCTGGCTCGGCACCCCCGTCAGCGGCATGGTCGGCGGCATCCTCGCCGGCGCGATCATCGAGCGCATGGACGGCATCGCCGGCATGCATGGCTGGCAGTGGCTATTCGTGGTGAGTCTCGGCATCTAGACATGCGGAAACTACACCCGCCATCTGTTCCCCACATTCGGCCAAGACCGTTCCGGCCGGACTCGCGTGTTGCGACCTCCCCTGTCGTTCTGCTCGCCAAGGATGGCGCCCGACATCTCACCCGCTTGCTCGCCCGCACTCTCACCCGTCCACTCGCCCGCTCCCCACATTCCGCTCCCCGGATCTTCAGTGCACAGCTGACGCCAAGATCGAGGGTATCGCGACCTGCGTGATTGCCGTAGTTGCCGTGTTCATCCTCCCCGACTACCCCACCACGACCCGATGGCTGTCCGAGGAGGAGAAGGAGCTTGTCGTCCGCCGGCTAAGCACCGAGAACCTCAACACCACCGGCGAGCACCTCGGCCACATGGAGAGCCTGCGCCTCGCGTTCAAGGACTGGCGCACGTACGTCTTCCTGTTCCTGTACGCCATGTCGACCGGTGCCATGACCATGACCTACTTTATCCCTACCCTCGTCAAGGGTCTCGGCTACACCGGCAGCCAGACCCAGTACATGACGGCGCCAATCTACGCCGTCGGCATCGTGGTCGTGCTCATCGTCTGCTTCACCTCAGACTACTTTGGCGAGCGCGGCTTCTACGTCGTCGGCGGCGGCATGGTCGGCGCCATCAGCTTTGCAATCATCATGGGCGTGACCAACCGGGTCGTGCAGTATGTCTTCCTGTGCACTGGCCTCGCGAGCATCTTTGCCTGCGTACCCACCCTGCTGGTCTGGGCGTCCAACGAGGTCTCGCACCCCCGCGAGGTAAGTGCCACACTGTGGCGGTCGAGGTTGAGCGCGGCGGGCACGCGCTAACGGCAGAAACGCGCCATCATCCAGGCTGCCATGAACGTCGCGGGCAACCTCGCTTCCATCTATGGCGCGTTCCTGTGGCCCGCCTCTCACGCGCCCCGCTACTTTGCGGGGTGGGGGTGCACGCTCGCGTTCGTGTTCACGCTGTCGGTGGGCGCGTTTGTGGCGCGTGGCATGTTCAAGAAGTACCCCTACCCCTCTGCGTAGGGGCAGAGTTTGTATGGGCGGAGCTCCGGAGGGGGGGGGGAGGTGTTCTGCACGCACTACCGTTCAAGGATAACCTTCGACCCGGGGGGGGGGGGGAGGGAGGGAGGTGGACGCGGATGCCAGGGGAAGGCAGTGCCAAGCTGGGGAAGAACAAGGATCATGTTCAGTAAAGAAGTGGCTCAGAAGTATCAAAGAAGTTATGGATCAGAAGTTTCAATGCGATCGATTGGCAAGTACAATGCCTTGGGACATTGAAGGGAGGCTTCGAGCACCTACAGCGTGCGGCTGCACTCTTCTCCTGCATCACATTTCTGCCCATTTCAAAGTTGAGTGTACGACATCCTGCACCGTCCAGCAGACCACACGGCCTGCGGCGGCGGCAACTTCACGCCGCAGCTTCGACCAGACCTCGTACATCAGCATCTCTGATCGTATAGTGGCTAGTATGCTCGCTTGTCATTCGAGTGACCGCGGGAGACCGGAGTTCAATTCTCCGTCAGAGAGAGATCAGCATCTCGAGAGAGCTCCTCTTTTGTCGTGGAGGGCGCCGAGGAGCTGGGGCGGCGTCGGCAACCGGTACTGGCGGTTGCGCAACGGTGAGGCAGAGCCTCCTCGTCAGACGGTGCGCGCTAGAACTCAAGTCCTCCACCTGCTATCCGAAGCTAACAATGCATAACATGACCGGACACATGACACAGCACTGCACCCCCTTCTACTTCTTCGGCTCCTCGAACGTGACACTCGGTCCCTCGTCCTCGGGCCGCACACCGTGCGTGCGGAACAGCTCGAGCGATGGCTCGCGCTTGAACGCTGCCTCATGGTCCGTCTCCTTGGCCTGCTCTGGGTCCTCGTCGGGACGCAGACTCGACGTCCTGAACATGCCTAAGCTGGGGGTCTTCTTGAACCCGGGGGTCGCCGAGCCGTAGTTGGCCATGCTTGGCGCGGTCTCGCTGGAGGGTGCGGCGTTGGGGGCAAAGGACACGGTGCGGGTTAGGGGGATGCCACTCTGCGGCGGCTCGAGGGTATGCGAACGAGCCCACGGCGATAAGCGCTCCGTGATGCTTGGGCGGCGCGAGTCCTTGGTGCGCGTGCGTGTGGGCAGGAACGCGGGCTCGCCGGCACGTCCTTCCTCAGCCCACGAGTGAGCCGAATTACTCGAGTCGCCTGTGCGCGTGCGTAAGAAGCGACGCCACCCAGCCTCAGGCTGCCTCTTCTTCACCCGATCCGCCGAGATGTAAGAGTGGATCGGGTTGGTGGGAGCGTCTGCCGGGTCGCGGTCCGAGCGAGTCGAGGCCGTAGGCTCGACGACTGCGGGCGTAGTAGATCCCGACCCGTGCCAGTGGTATGGTCGGCGGCGGTAGCCGTCCCCGTCCCCTTCACCGACGTCCGACATGGCATTCGTTGAGTGACTGTCCGAGGTGGTTATGCGCTGTAAGGGCGCGCCTGTGCTGGCGACGCGCTCCAGAGCGTGCTCGGGAATCATGCCCTTCTGGTCGAAAGCCTTCTTCTCCTGGGTCGTCTTGAACACGTCGCGCTCGACGTTGACGTGCACCTCGCGCTGACCATCGTGCGCATGCTCCGTCACTAAGTCGTGCCCCTCGCGGTAAGCCGCGTGTGGCGGGACGCCAGTGGGAGGGTCAGACGGAGCCTGGGCGTCCTTTTCACTTTGGTAGGCCTGTGTGGCCGAGCTGTCACCCGAGCTATCGCGGCCAAGCTTCTCGTGGGCAATCCGGTGCCGCCCCTGCATACCGATGTCGCCCTCCTCGTCGTCGCGGTTGACGACAACATCGCCGCCCTGGTGCACGCGCGTCGTGTGTGTAGTCCACGCTGGCTCGTCGCCGCCGGCTATCGATGGGTTGCGCGACCATGTGTACGTCATGCTCTGCACGCGGCGGCCCGAGACAAAGAACGGAATGGACAGGCCGTCTGGGGTCAGCACAGAACCGTGGGCAAAGGAGACTCACGGGTCACAACCGACGCGAGGACTAAGAACGAGACGATGGGCACAATCGTCTCCTGCAGGAGATCGATCTGTGATGTGTCGCCGTCCGCCTCTGGGTGGGGGATGTGGTGGCGCGCGAGCGTCGAGATGAAGATGGCGCCAACGCCCATTGGCCCGAACCATCCGCTGAAGAGCGCCTCGCGGAACGTCTTGATGTCGGGGATCCACTTGTAGAGAGCGAGGATAACTGGCAGGCGGCGGAAGAGGAGGATGAGAATAGTGATGACCACAAGGCGCCACGGCGTGAGGCCGAAGTGGTTGAAGTCCTCAAAGGGGATGATGGCGCCAATGTAGATGAAGGCGGCGCAGTTGAAAAGCAGGTCGACGACGTTGGAGAACACCGAGTCTTCGGTGGCTTTGTTGAAGTGTCCGTCCCACGCGAACGCACACCCGCACGCGAAAGCCGCGAGCAGGTCGTCCGAACCGAGTAATGTGCAGATACCGATGGAGAGCATGGACAGCGAGACGTACTGCGCGACGTAGGACTGACGGTCGATGAGCTTCTTGCGCTCCGAGAACTGCATGACCTTGCGCGCGGAATACCCAAGGACCGAGCCGATTAACGTCCCTAACGCGACCTCGTACAGCCTGGGATAATCAGTTTGCGCCAAGGCAGTTGGCTCCAACGGCTCCACTCACCACGTCATGTAAAACCACTCGGCAACAGCGTGCCCGGGACTCGCGTCGAGCGTGAGGTAGAGCGCGATGTAAAGGAAGGGGAAGGCTGCGCCATCGTTGGCGCCCGATTCCGCAGACAGCATGTGACGGATGTGCGCGGGGACGTGCTTCTCAGCAAAGGTACCTCCCACGACAGCCTGTGCCAGAATGGGGTCTGTGGGCGAAAGGCATGCGCTGATAACGAGCGCCGACTTGTACGTCAGCTTGGGCACGAGGGCCCAAATGAAGAGACCCGAGACGAGCCAGCCCCAGACCATGCATGGTCCGAGGAGGAAGAAGAGGGTGCGCCAGTGTTTCTTGACATAGGCCTGCTGTCAGCAAGATATCGCTGGCTGACAAACCTTGGGCAGTTCGACGCCGACAGAGAACACGCCGAGCGCGATGACTACACGCGTGACTTCGAGTGTGATCTCGTCGATGACGCTCTCCTTGCCGCCCCAGCTGATGGGGTCAAAGATCTTGCCTGCATAGCGGCCAAAGACGATGCCGACGATGGTGGCAATGGGGGCCTCGCCGAGGTAGAGCCTTTCCTTGATGAAGAGCGAGAAGAGGCCGAAGAGGACCGTGAACGCGCCGAGGATGGTGTAGGCAAGGTGCGCTGGGTCGACGTCAAAGGGCCTGAAGCCGCCGGCGCCGTTGCCGCCTGCCATCGAGTTGATTGAAAGAGTTTAGGGGATGGGGCGATGAAGGAAGATACAGCAGTGAGGTTGCGAATGTTGCATGCCACGGAGGCCGGCGGTTGTGGGGGGGGGAGGCGGTGGCTCGCGCACGAGACGAGGTCCGTGGGAGGTCGTTGCGGGGTGGAGGGGCCAGCTGGCGTGTGCAACGGGTGAAGGTTGTGGTTGAGAACGGCCGAGCAGGGCGAGTTGGGGTGGGATAAGAAGGTGGAGCCGGCGAGACCGAGGGCGGAGATTGATGGAGCCCCCTTTGCGGAATGCTCGACTGTTATCCGCAGCACGCCGAGAGCTTGAGAGTTCTAATCGTGTGAGGGGATGAGCGGGGGAAGGCGGAGAGGGTTGCCAAGACAAGAAACGACAAGTCTTGGCGTCGAGGAGAGCGCTCGTCGGTGAGAATCAAGAGTGGGTGGTCGACACAATCTGCTAATTGCTAACTGGTGAAAGCCAACGCCCCCGTCTTGGCACACAGGGTAAATTGTCTCATCCTCTACGGCGCTGCGCCGCGGTTATAAGGCACTGCACACCGTCCAGGGCCGGCACGCGACCTCGTCCAAGTCGCAGCAAGCTACTACACGCGACAACGTATGCACAGCGCCTCATGTAGCGTACAAGAATGCTGCGGATACATAGATGATAGATGTAGCAATGAGCTTGCTGCTGCGGACGGCACTCAAATTTTCAACGCTGTAGATGAGTAGCATGATTTTCGGTGAGAGAGCAAGGCGCACAGCGGCTCGAGCCCTACCACGGCCAGATCTGGAGGGGGGGCCTAGACCGATCACCGAGGCTGACGGCTTCAAAGTGGTCGTGGTGGAGGTCGAGGATCAAGGTGGAGGTGACTACCCATTCTGTCATCTGAAGCGGTTCCAGGTCAAACACGTCAACGCGTGCTGCACACGACGCGTCGCGCGTCGCAAAGCGCTGCTGTATGTTATCATGTTATGAAACGTGCAGGTACTAGTCCTTTGTCTAGCTTCGCCTTCGCGACGTAGCCACGTTGCCGTGCAGCCAGACTCTGCCATGTCCGACTGCCCGACTGCGGGATTGCGGTGGTGCGGCGTGGTGCGACCTGCGCGACCGACTGTATGCCAAGCCCACTAAGGAAGCGAAGACGGGTTGCATCTGATTCGCGCATGTGGTGACCACCACTGCGGTCCGGCTCGACGTGCTATGTGGTTGTCCGTCGACCAGGTGGCTCAGAAACAGCCCGTGCATCCTTGGCACGGCAGCAACCGCACCCTCACCCCCACCCGCACCCACACGCCGCATCTGTCATCTGTCATTTGTCATATTGTCATCGACATCTGTCATGTCCAAACAAGAAAGACTAATGCGGAAATGGTTCCCCGCGAGCCCTACCACACACAGACACGATATTACCCATACCCATCCATGACCCAGGGTGCCCCTCAGCACTTGATGCTTCCCTCATGGCTGCTTGGCTCACGTCCGTCTGCTTGGAACAAGTCGGTGACGCTAAGCTTGCCACAGATCGTCGTTGGCACCTCAAGCATCAGGAGCTCGAGAGGTTGGGAACGGCAGAACAGTGCTGGGCCCGGGTGCGTGGGCGCTCAGCGGGCAGCCGGGGGGATGGCGACGACAGGGCGCGCTCTAGAAGTGGCACGCGGCACGCCTTGTTTGTTGTGTCGGGCGATCACAGATCGAGCCAATCGAGCCGAGAAGCATGAGAAGCGATGGGCTCTGGCGCGACTCTGACGCCGCCTCCGCCGCCTCCGCCGCCACTCGTGTCCCTCACAGTCCTGCGCCCCAAACACCGCTTATCAGATACCTGCCTCATGCCTCACCCACCGCATGTGGCATGCAGGCCCAGGAGGGGATCAGTGTCCGCTGCTCAGAAGGCGGAGCCAATGGCCATCGCGGCCTCGCGGGCTCGTCTCGGATCTCAGGCTTGCCGAGGTGGCAGCCTCCACATACCCCACCAGCGCGCTCCACACTCCACTCGCCACCGACATTACAGGCTCCGACGCGTCACGCGCCGGGCGACAACGGGGCGTCATCGATCAAGCCTCGTGCCCTCGTACTCCCAGTCACAAGCCAGCCAACTGCAACCATCGACCAAGTCACACCCTCAGACGCCGTCGTACCCTCAGCCACTCGGCCCGGCCAGACTGTCTGTTGCTCCATGGATCCATGTACCGAGGCTCATGGGCCTGCCTCGCCCTTATTGGCCTGTTGTCGTGTCCTTTGCCGTTGTTGGCAAGTGGTTGTTCTGGCCTGTGCCAAGAGTACGCGCGCTCCACGGCCCACGGAGCGCGGGACGGGCCCTGCAGGTGGATGGTCTGTTGACGAAGGATCTGGGTTGATGGTCCGAGTGTCCGAGTGTGTCAGTCTCAAGCCAGCGGCCAGCGGGCACCCATCGCATGCGCCCAAGCGCCCCACCAGGTCCAAAGAACCACAGATTCACAGATCCACACAGAGCCAAAGGCAGCAAGGAGGGGTGAGATCGCCGTCCTGCAGACCGGGCGCAGTCGTCACACACGGCGATCACCGTGACGCAAGGCAGGGTGTGCTTTCTAGTCTGTGCGCTAATACATGCCTCTACTATTGAGTATTGTAGATTGATTAGCTGCGCCGCCCAATTCGCAACTACTCAGCTCGCAGTTACCGCAGTTGAGGGCATCATCATCAGTCGCAACGACTCTGTAAGTTTGGCTTCAGCTCGTGACGTGAGTGACATCATGAAGCGTGGACGGCGGTGAACTGGGCCGAGCTGGGCCGTTGCTCGTTGTCGTAACTGCCATTCTGGTACTGGTCCGAGGCATGTGGGGCAGCACGTTTACCCAAACTCTCCGAGTTGCTCTGCCTCCGTTTCCCGCTAGTTAGCAGGCGGATCGAGAGTGGAGGCGGAATGAAGTCAGTGGCTGGCAAGTTGGAACGGGCATGGACCAGCTTGCTGCTGGCATATACTGGCGGTGGCAGCAGCAGGTTGAACGAAACTTGAGGTGGAGGATGCAGCTACTGCAGTGTTGCAAGCGCTAGTGAACGTCATAGCGCCGGGAAGTCGGACGCAATCGGGAGAGGCACAAGGGCAGAGTCGGTACAGGAGCCAAGGATACCTCGGCGTTGAGCAACGTGATCGCAGGGGCGGCCGATGCCTCCCAAGCTCAGAGGCGCGGTGGCGAGCAAGAGGTTGCCAAGGTCCAAAGGGCGGATCGCTAAATTACTCTGAGGGAAAGAGGGAACAGCCGCATTACCCTGAACAGAGCTGGTGGGTTGAACCATCTCGATTTTGCCACTTGCCTCTGTTGGAATGGATATGACGATCATCTCTCCTCTGTCCGAAATGCCCTGAACTGTGGACCTGCTGCGTACCTGCATGCCTGAGCGTCATGTCTTGCTACGTTTGCTTTGGGTCCTTGCTAGTCATGCTAGTCTGTTTACTATTGCTGCCCTGGATGGGATTAGGATGCAAAGTGTCAGAGTGTACGCAGAACGCGTGACGACATATCTGTCAGAGCCCAGAGATTCAGCCAAGGTCAGGTAGTCAGGTAAATGAATCAAGCAATCACCGTGCAAGACCATTTGATTTCCCTTCCCCCCTTTAGCCCCTCTTTAGTCCTGTCCCCCCCAAACGAAAACAAATCCACCCAAACGCTCTCTGCTTTGGCGTTACACCCGCCCCACCCACACGGCGGTACGGCAGGCCAACCTTCCCCTTCCCTCGCTTGCTCTCTCCTTGCTCCTTGCTCCTTGCTCCATTGCTCCCTCGTCGCAACTCGTCGCAACTCTGGCAACTCTCCCTCCCTCCCACTCTTCGCAGCTCGCCCTTGCCTCCCCGCCTACTCCGCAGGCCCGACGCAGCCAAGGTGATTACAGTCCTCATTCACGACCATCTTTCCCATCCCATCTTGCTTCCTCACCATCACTCGACTTGTCCTCGATATCGGGTTGCTCTCACCTCAGTAGCTTTCAAGTGAGTCCGTCCGCTGCAGGGGAGGTCGATCACACACACACACCGTGACACCCAATTCAACCCAATCAGCTTGACCTTTTGACCTCGTCGCCGCCCCGCGTCTTTTGTCGCGCTCCCTTGCCCTGGCCTGGTCGTGCTTGGCCGTGGCCTTGCGCGCGCCGTGCACGCCCGTGCACGCTCCCTCTCTCACTGGCGATCGCTGGATCGCTGGATCGCTGGGTGGCTGGGTCGCTGGCTGACTGGCTCGCTCTCGCTGCGTCGACATGTTGCCTCCCCCGCACCCACAACGCGCCCTGGTTTAAAGCACTGACGCTCCAGACACTTTTTGTGATCGCCCTCCCTCCGTGCCCCACCTTCCCTCCTCTCCTTGCCGGTAGGCCTTCCTCCCCACCGGCAGCAACCACAACATGTCGACAACCGACGCCTCCGAGGCCAAGTCGGCGACGACCTCGCAGTTTACCTCGGGTCTCGTCATTGGTGCCGTCACCATTGGCGTCTGCCTCGTCTTCTGGGGCATCTTCCACGCTCGCAAGAGTCTCATCCGCGTCTTCCAGCCGCGTATCGAGCTCGGCGCTCCAGACAAGCGCCCGCAAAAGCTCCCCGACAGTCCGATAGGATGGTGGAGGACAATCTTCCAAGTTAGAGACGAGCACATCATCACCGTCAACGGCCCCGACGCGTACTTTGCTGTCCGGTATCTCAAGATCTTTGGCGTCTCTCTCCTCGCCTTCATGTCCTTCCTCTCCCTTGCTGGCCTGATCGCCCCTGCGTAAGTCGATCAGCTGTTGGCCGGAGTTGCCCATTACCGTCGTTTCAAGCTGACATTCCAGTGCCGTCGGACCCAACAATGGCCTCACTGGCGTCAACATGCTCACCTTCGGCAACGTGAAGGAGTCGCTGCGCCGTATCCCGCACATCATCATTACGGCTGTCTTCATCCGTGAGCCTCGCCGCGCTTTGGCCATTTCTAACCGCAGTCGTCGCCAACTACCTCCTCTGGCGCGAGTTCCGCCACTTTGTTGACATCCGCACCCGGTGGCTCAAGTCGGACTCCGCGAGCCGCAAGTCGCGCACCGTCATGATGACCAACGTACCCAAGGACATGTTCTCCGAGGCCGGCATCAAGGAGCTCGCCAGCACGGTTGCCACTCAGAGCTCGTCCGGTCTTCCTCGCCCTAGCGGTGTCTCCACTGAGACCCACCGTGCCCCCGGCGGTGTCACCGATGTCTGGCTCGCCCGTAAGGTCAAGGATGTCGAGAAGGTCTGGCAGGAGCGTGACAAGGAGTGCAACCGCCTCGAGGGTGGCATCGGCAAGCTCCTCAAGCTTGCCCAGAAGAACCAGCGCAAGGGCAAGACTCCCGAGGCCAAGGGCACCTGGAACCAGGAGAGCGCCAATCCCCTCGACCAGTACGTTCTTCCCAAGAAGCAGCCCAAGTGGAAGCAGGGTTTCCTTGGGCTTTTCGGCAAGAAGATGGACCTCGAGACCTCGCCCGTTTACATTCGCGAGAAGAACAACGAGCTCGCCCAGCTCCGTACCAACGAGGACGACTACGAGCTCGGCAACGTCGCCTTTGCGCGCTTCGCCACCCAGGACGAGGCCCACAACTTTGCCCGCCTCGTCAAGAAGACCGACCGCAAGCGCTTCATGATGCTCAAGACCAGCATCGAGGTCGTGCCCGAGGACGTGATCTGGTCCAACCTGAGCATCAACCCGTACCAGCGCAAGGCCCGCACTGCTGTCTCGATGGGCCTGACCGCCGTCCTCATCATCTTCTGGACGTTCCCCATGGCCTTCGTCGGTTTCGTCTCCAACATCGACACTCTCACTGCGTGGGAGGTTAACGGCACCAGACCCTTCGCATGGATCCTCAAGATTCCCGCGGTCCCCCTTGGTATCATCAAGGCTGTTCTCCCCTCGGCGGCGCTCGCGATCCTCTTCATGCTCCTGCCCATCGTCCTCCGCATTTGGATCAAGCTCCAGGGCGAGACCCGCAAGTCTGAGGTTGAGCTCAAGCTCTTCAGCCGCTACTGGCTCTTCTGGATCGTCCACGGTTTCCTGATCGTAACTCTCGCATCGGGTATCCTGCCTTTCCTCTCCAACATTGGCGACAGTGTCGACTCGATCCCCACCCTCCTTGCCGACCAGCTCCCGGGCGCCAACATCTTCTTCCTCGTGTTCATCCTCACCGCGACTTGGGCTGCGGCGGCCAAGACCCTGGCTCGTCTCATTCCCTTCGTCATGTGGCAGTTGCGTGGTTTCCTCGCTGGCGGCACTCCCCGCAAGACGTTCGGCCAGAAGTTCAACATGGACTCGTTCGTCTGGTCGACCACCATGCCCAACATCTGTCTTATCGTCGCCGTCACGATCATTTACTCGACGATCCAGCCCCTCGTCACGATCATCGGCTTCGTCGGCATGGTGCTCTTCTACGCGGCCTACAAGTACCAGCTTCTCTGGACCTCTGACCAGCCTGAGGAGCTCGAGACTGGTGGCCTCTACTACCGCAAGATGCTCCGCACTGTCTTCGTCGCCCTCTACTTCCAGATCGTCTGCATGGCCGCTCTCTTCTTCCTCATGAACAACACGATCGGCTACATCGGTGGTGCCGTCATTGCGTTCTGCGGTCTCGTTACCGCCGTTCACCAGGCGTACCTCGACCACGTTGCCTTCAAGAAGGACGTTGTCATGTACGGCTGGACCCACCTCTACTCGTCGAGCCAGACGCACCTCAACCCCACGGAGAACGTCGTCAACGAGAAGATGCCGGGTGAGACGACGCCTCCCATCATGGACGACGCTGCCGGCCTCACAGGCCAGGACCGCATCGACGTCCGCCACGAGTTCGACAACCCCGCCATGTACAAGAAGCAGCCTGTCATCTGGATTGCCAACGACCCGCTCGGCATCGGCAACTACGAGGCCAACCGGATCAACGCCGCCGGTGTGGAGGCGTCGACCCAGTTCGCGCACATGGACGAGAAGGGCAAGCTCGACGTCGACCGCTCGCCTCCCGACGAGGACTGGGACGGTGGCGTGTAATAAAGCGCCGTCGCCCGACTTTCCGATACCTTTTAATACACGACCGACCATACACCACACCATAGATACTTTACGAACACACACGTAGTTGATAATAACGGCTGCTGCGGCAGCCGAGTGACGAGGGATGCAGTCCACTGTAGTCTACTTCGATGCAACTATTATGAAGAAATACAAGAACAAGGTTTGCACAGGTGTGCCGCAAGACACCGAGGTGACCGTTGTGAGGCAACTACGCGAGGGCCTGGCCACCGTCAACACCAACGTTAGCCTCTATGTAGCGCGTCGTCGTCGGCGCAAACAAGCTGCGGCGCTGCGGCGCAGCGGCGCATGCCGGCGTGACAAGGAGTCGGGCACGTTCTCCAAACACGTGCAAGGCACGCCCCTACACATCATCAACACGCGCTGATCGACAAGACGGCATGCGATGCGCTCGAAACATTCCTGCACACCCCCTGCCCTGTCGTTCCTGGCTGGCATTACCCCGCGGCCGTCGGATGCGGAGCCAGTCTGTGTTGCTGCTGCGTCAGTGCCCTTGGTCTATCCTGCAGGCGCGGACGTGCCCGCACGCGCTACAGGATACAACATGCATTCTACTATCGGAAGGCCATGCGCGTGGGAGCGCGCTCGCGCTCGCGCGGCTCGCGCTGCGTCGCGCCCCGCAGCTTCTCGCCGTTGACCATGGCCTTGCGCACGTCGTTGATGGCGGCCGCGCGGCCCTGCGGCCCCTCGGCGTCGCGCGTGCGCAGCACGGCCTCGAGCGCCGCGACGGCGCGCGCGAGCTTGTGCTTTGAGCTCTTGATGTCGGACCTCTCCTCCCACGCCTCGATGGCGCTGAGGCCGCGCGCGACGGTCGGCGCCACGTCGACGAGGAGCAGCGGCGCGGCGGACGCGACGAACAGCACAATGTCGAGGAGGAGGGGGACCGTGAAGGCGCGCAGCATGTCGTTGGCGCACGCCGGCGCGAGCGACGTCGCGAGCAGCCGGTCCCACTCGGGCCAGAGGCGGCGCCAGAAGCCCGCGAGGGCCTCGGAGGTCGCGGGACTCGCGTCGGCGTTGGGGTCGCGCACGGCCAGCGTCGCGAGGCGCATCACGATGAACACGCTCTCGCCGAAGAGCGAGCCCTCGCCCGTCGGGTCCTGGACGTTGAGCAGGTCTGACCAGCCGTACATTGTTATCGCGGTCGCGCGCGCCAGCACGGGATACAGCGAGACGAGGTCGGCCCGCGAGCTGCCCAGCTTGACGCCCAGGGAGGCGTACAGGACGTGCCCGAAGACGTGCACCTGCGTTATGTTCGACTTTGATGGCACGATGCTCAGCACGAGGCCCGTGTTGCCCGGCGCGATGACCTCGGCGCGCACGATGACGGCCGCGGCCGCGTCCAGGAGCTTCATCGTCAACTCGGGGTCGCGCATCATGGCCAAGGTGGCGTGCTCGCGCAGGAGGAGGGGTGCGCAGCCATACGACGCCTCGACGAGCACCTTCTCGCGCTCCATGGCAAGGGTGGACGCATCGCTGCCGTCATTGGCAAGGAACTGGGGTCAGCGACTGCAACCCAGACGAAACCCACCTGGAGGAGAGATGTGAGGGTTAACGCTAACAGAGGCTGTCCGCGGACAGCACTGAGCGTAGTCTCGAAGATGACCGTGGCCACTGTGTTCTCTGTCTGGTGCTTCCTCGCGACTTCGACGGTGACCGGCACCAGGGCCATGATCGCGTGTAGCCAGACACTGTATCTCGCCAGGGCGACCTGGAGGAACGTGGAGATCTGGTGCAGCAGTGTCTGGCGTCAGCGACCGCTCGTATTCCCAGGCACTTTGGGATTAACTCACTGCTGCGACAGACGTGGGTGCAAGCTTGAGCGCATGGGCACACGTCAGGATGACAGGGTTGGGGTCAAAGTCGCTGGGCGAGTCCCACTCGCTCGCGTGCTTTCCTAATCGCGAGATGAAGGCACCGAATTCTGTCTGTCAGCTCAAGAAGCTGGCTACAGCTCACCTTGGACACTCTCTTCCGAGAGAGGCGTCTTGAGGGAGGCGACAAAACTGGAGAGGGGCATAGCCGTCTGTGCGATGACCTTGCGATGCTCCCGTAGTATCTCCGGGCTGCCATCAGCTGACGCCTGCCCGATCACTCACAGGTTGCGGAAGAGCTGGTCAAGCCATTCCTGCAACGTCTCCTCCGAGTCTCTGCCTGCGAGCTGTACTGCCTCTCCTAAGAATGCGGGATTAGCGGCGCCTCGATCCGTCGGCTTCCGGAGCACATGCAGGAGGAGGCCCGCAGCCCCAAACTCCGACAGAGCTTCCTGAAGAAATGAGCGGCCTGGAGAGTTAGCGTTGGCGGAAAGGGTGCCGCACAGGAATCGACAAATGCTGAGTCGCCGTCGGGCCGAGTGATGCTGGCCGCGACACTGATGAAGAGCTGCGCCACGATGTTTGTGAACTTCCTGCCCATGCGTTCTTGCGCAGTCCGCAGTACTTGGAGGGCCAGGATGCCGTTCTGCGCGTTCTCAGCCTGAGAGGCAAAGTGTGCCGTGGCTTTTAAGGCTTCCGAGGCCTGGAGCTCGACAGCTTGAACGTTGTGCTGGGGTCAGCTCACATGATCATAGCACAGCTCACCTTGAAGAACACGACCAGGAGGATGTCGAGAATGTGGCGCTGGACCACAAAGTCCCACTCGTGGAGGACTGAGGCAAACTTGATCACGACAGGCACGAAGAGCGAGCCGACGAGGGCAGTCTTCTTGTCGTCCGCTTCCTGGGTGGTGGCGATGCGGCGGGGCGAGTCGAGGATGTTCTTGAGGGCAGGGAGCATGATGGAGGTAATGGCATCGCAGGGCGAGAGCCACGGCAAGTCACACGCCGCGGCAGCGAACTGCTGGAAGCGCTGCAGCACCGCCCACTCGCAGGGCACCCCGGACGCCAGCATGTTGAGGCCGAGCGACAGCGTCGCGGCGCGGATAGTCAGCGCGTCGGCCACGGCTGTGAGCGCGTGGACGGTGTCGGCCGCGTGGAGCGCCTCGATGGTCTGTACCTGCTCGGAGACGAGTTCCTCGATGGCTTTCCAGCCAAGAACTGCGGGGTCAGCGGGAACGGGAGCAGCAACCCACTTGGCCAAGCAGGTTTGAGGGTCTGGAGATGCAGAAGCTGCGACAATAGAGAGAGGCGCTGCTCGTCGGTGCTTCCGAACAACAGGTGGTTCTCGAAAGACAGGGTGAGGGCCTCGAGGTGGGCGGGCATCAGACCCCTCCACATGACGAGGTTCTGCGGGCTGGGGTCCGTCGATGGCATGGCGGTGTTGAAGAGCTTCAGAACCGGGCCCACAGCCGAGCGTCTCCAGTTCGCCACATCCACGTCCTGCGTGACTCGCTCGTCTGCGAGCTCGAGTACAAAGGTGTACAGTCGCTCGCGTATTACGTCGCTGGTGTGAGCTAAATCAAGGCGACGAGCTTACTGTTCGGTGCCGCTGGTGCCGTCGCTCACAAGTCTCTCCATAGGCTTGGGGTTGACGGTGAGCAGCCTTATTAACAGCCGAGCGCGGCTGGCACGGTTGATCGGCCTGTCATACAGCGGCCACAGCGACTCGTAAAGCTCCGAGCAGATGTGGTGAAGCTGGAGCGTCAGCGGACGGACTGCATTCCGTACTCACGAATCCAACCGGGTTATCAGCGGCCGGCGCCTTGAGGAGGAGCCAGATGAAGTCCAGCATCGGCTCGGCAGGGTACTCGTTTCGTTTCAGCAGCTTGGCAGCAGCCAGCACAGCATCGGCGTCCAGCGGAATCGGTCTCGTCCGGAGGGGCATGTTCCTCTTCTTGCCGTGCACCTGCAGCTGTCTGGCTGTGCTCTCGGTGTAGAGCGCGCTGGCTTCGATGTGGTCGGTCTTCACATCGTACGCACGGAGGATGGCGACCATAGCAGTCCGGAGCATGTCAATCTCCTCCTCGGTCGGCCCGAAGCCGCCGCTCGCGATGCTATCGCGGCGCCGTTCCTCTATGGAGGCGACGACATTGGCGAATAACCGCGAGACCAGCTGGGCGTGTGCGTCGTGCGCTATCGGGGTCGAGTTGACGCTCGCAGCCAAGACTAAGTCGAAGCGCGCCTCGTGGCTGAGCTGGGCGAGGCTGTCAAGGTCCAGCAGAGCCGTGAGTGACTCCCACGGTACCTCGACGCCCGAGCAGGACAGGACGCGCAGCCAGCGACACACACGCTTCAAGCCATTAATGTCGTCCCGCGATGTCTCGTTCGCCAACGTCCATAAATCGGCCGAGTCGTTGTTGAGAGTGTGGCTATGGCGGAGAAGTCGGGGCAGGGCTTTAAACGCAGCTTCCTGGGTGTCAGCTAGTGGAGCGCGAGTGAGCTCACCTCATAAGCCAGGCCTCCGATGTCCTCCAGCCACGCAGTCAGGAGATCGAGAGTGATGTCGAACGTCGTATTGGCGTCCGCGAGCGCCGTGATTCGATCAAGAGCCATGCCTGCGACCTGCGACGCCGCTGCGTCGCCCTTCTCCAGCTCCACCACGCCCCAACGATCATCGATCATCTTGCTGCGGTCATACGCGAGTTCTCCGTACAAGCCCGGATCGAGATCATGAAGCGCCTCCAGCCACGGGCGGGCATAGTGCGCACGGATCTGGATGCGGGCGGCCTTGAAGTTGTCGACCGACGCCTCGCCCTTCGTCGCAGAAGTTGCAGAAGTCCGCACACCTGGGGGTCGCCGTCGCTTGGAGGCATAGTTCTTGACGAGGTGGTGAAGTACGTCGTCCTCGGCCATGATCCACGACATTGCTGCGCCGCCGAGCCGCTCCAGGGCGTATGTCGAGCACATGCTGCTAGGCCACGCTCGGTTGACGAGGAGCGAGAAGCCCTGCTCGTTGGCAGTGAGGTCAATGTCGTCGAGAAGCTGTTCGATGACGAGCACGAGCAGCTCCACGGACGGGGAGGCGTCCATCAGCTGTGGCAGTGGGAAGTTGACCATCAACGCGTTGTTGTGCACGGTGGGGAGTGAGATACTCTGCGAATTGGCCACGCTGCAGAGGCCAAGGAGGCGCAGCTGCTCCATGAGGATAGAGGCGGCGAGATCGGAGTGCACGTTGAGATCGATCTTGAGCGTCTCGCGGATCGTATCCATCTGGACTGCCTCGTACGCCACGCTCGGAGGATCGACGTGGGTTGAATGATGGTCGGCCACAGTCAGGAGGCCAGACGGGCTCGGCGACGGGGAGGGATGGGGTGGATTCGACGGCGCGCGCAGAAGCGCAGCGCAGTATTGGAGATAGCGGGGTCTCCAGAGGAAGTCGCCATCTCCGGCACTCTCCCCCGAGAGATTAGCAAACTCAGACACGGCAGACGAGACGGGAAGGTTGCCACCGTCGAGGGTCGCCTTGTACTTGGCCAGCACGGCAGACAGGCCCGTGATGTCCTCGGTCTCGTCGTCTTCGTAGTGGATTCTGAGCGAGCCGGAAGCGATGCCGTTGTTGAGAATCTCCAACTGGGTCCAGACGCTGCCATAGAGCACAGCAACCTCGTCGTAGCTTGCGCCTCCGAGCCGTTCGGGGTCGCGATACAGACGATCGGCTGCTCGCTGGAACGACGAGTGAACATCTGCGGCACTCGCCGAGAACGGGTCACGGCTGGAGGGAGAGTTGTTGGGGTTGGCGTATATCTCGAACCCGGGCCGGCAGATCCCGCCAGGCCCTTTTGCCATCCTATCGGCGCACGAAACATGGAAGAAGCGTTGGCAAGCACCCATGCAGGCGTAGCCTTGCGCAGTCGCGCCCCACAGCGGCTCGTGACACTCGGCACAGAGGGTGATGTTGAACAAGTTGACGAGGTGGAGCCTGTGCTGGCCCACCCGGCGTTCCGTCGAGTCAACTGTTCCACGCGTGTCACCGCCCCCTAGCACCTTCTCGTCCAGCCGGGGGATGCACTTCGAGAACTGGACGTGAACGACCTCGGTCTTGGACGGCTGCGCCTGGCCAGGTGCTTGCACGATGACGTTGTACTGGTACGTCTCCTGTTGATACAGCTGGAGACAACCAGCATGTTTGACACCTTGACACAGGGTACACCTTACGCAGAAGCCGACGCACGCCTGATGGCAGCCTGTGCACTCGATCTGCTCGTCGGCGCGCGCTCGCCATGGGATGTAGGAGTGGTCCTCGGTCTCGTCCTCGCCAAGCACTCTCTCCTGTCCTGACTCCCACTTCGCCATGTGGGCTTGGTGTGTGGCGAGGGCTGGCCGGCGAGCGATGATGTTGTGCCCAACGGATTCTGGGTAAAACGTCGCCAGGATGTCGAGGCCTCGAGAACGCGTTTGCATCGGCCCGTGGGCAATAATCTCGATGAGGTCAAGCGCGGCGTCGGGCTTAGCGGCAAGGATAAGGGAAAGGAGCCGATGGACGCGGTAGATGGACACTAGGTTTAGTGATCTCAGGTCCACCGTGGAGGTGATGGCGACGAGGATGTGCGGAACGATGGCGGCGATCTGGATTGCAGCTGTCGAGATGTTCCCGCACGCAGTATTGGTCGAGAGAATCCCATGCAGCTTGTCTCTAGCGGCAGTGGGGATGGGGTTCGCGCTTGTGGGTGAGAACCGTACCCAGCCGGGCTTGCGCTCCGTTTTGTCGTGCGGATCTGCCTCGTCTGCGGGATGGACCGAGAACGCAAAGGTCGGCACAGTGGGTGATGGGGACTCTGCGAAAGGGTCTGGCGGTCATTTGGAGAATCGACCAGATCACTTACCATTCCACTCCATGTTTTGCCTCTCGTGGTCCTCAGCGCCGCGCTCCCTTGCGAGCGTGTGCAGCATCTCGGCCAGCCTGCCCTCGAGCCACTCAAAGACCTTCTCGCGCAGCACATCGCCCATGCTGTATAGGCCGTCCACCACAGCCTCCATCATGTCGAGCTGAACCTTGAGGTCGCCTTTGTGGTAGAGCACGGCAGCGATGTCCATGCAAACTGCCTGGAGCGCGTAGGGCGGTTGCATGAGTCTAAACTTGGTCGTCTTGTAGAGGCAGTCGACGGTGAGGAGAGTGCGGACGGCGTCAGCCAGGCGCCTCAGAAGGTCGGGACCGGAGACGGTCACTGTCGGTTCGAAGGCGAAAGGGTCGTCTGCAGTCTTGGCTAGTGGCGAGGAGGTGAAGCGCGAACCACGTCTGCGATCCTTGGCTGCGGCTGCACGCGCTGCTTCTGCTGCGGAGACTTGGCATGCACCGAAGAGGTCGATGTGTTGCTTCTCGGCTAGGACGAGCAGGTTACGCATCTGCTCAACCATGTCATATGTCGCGTCGATGTTCCAGTCGCCCTCCTCGAGAAGGTAGAGGTCCTCCTCCTCATCGGCAGGAAGGGACGACGAGCTCGAGGTCGCCTTGTGGCCCAAGGCGGCGGCCGCAACAGCTTCCCCGAAGGCGACGGCGCGGCGCTTAGTCTCGTTCCGCGCCATGCCGTTTGCTTGACGCGCAGCGAGGGCAGCGCGGTCGAGGAGGTCTGGCGGTGGTGTCCGCGCCTCGAGGCGGTCGAGGAGGTGGGAGAGGAGCTTCTGGGTTTCATACTGCCCGCGGTTGGAGGATCCCACGGCCTGGTTCTTGCGCGATATCGTGGGATGCCGGAGACGGCGGAATCCCTCCGAGCCCGAGCTGGTGCTTGCGAGGCTAGTGTCGCGTTTGGACGCTGACGGGACGATCAACGAGACGATGGGTGAACGAGGGGAGCGGGGAGAGCGAGGGGATCTTGGGGAGCGCGGGGAAGAGGAGGGGCTGCTGTCGCGCTTGTTGTCGGAGAGAGGAGAGGGTGTTAACGCGCCGTTGGTGATTTGGATCTGCTGTCAGTAAGGCTCGATCTCCAGGAGAACTGACCTTGGGTCGTGGTCGCGCACCGGGACGCACGCCCAGGGAGCGACGAGCATCGACATTCGCCTGATCCATCAAGCCAATGTGAGCCGTGTGCTCCTGCGCGTGTCAAGAGGAGAGTGATGGAGAGTGAGACATGTGAGAGCGAAGTGAACAGAGTGGGAGGGAGCGCGTTCGGTTGCGGTGCACGAACACGATCGACCTCCACCTCCACTCCACGCGTCCGCGCTTATCCGATACCCTCACTTTGGGTGCACGGTGACGTTGAGCCGGACGACGTCCAGACCCGGAGTTGAGATGGACCTCAGTCAACGTCTCTCTCGCGCGCAAACACCAACTTCTCACCATGGCAGGGCCATCACGCGCCCCAGACACCTCCGCATCACAATGGCGCCAGTTCACGTTCTTCGACCTCGACAGCGTCAAAGATGCAGACGACCTCGCCTCCTCCCCGCGCGCAGTCAAGGAGCTCTCCCCACCCGTCGTCGCGACGCCGACGTCCCCCGACTCGCCGCTCTCACCCTCCCTCATCGTATCCTCGGGCAACACTATCACCTTGTTTGATCGGCACTTTGTGCCTGAGCGCTCCTTCCCCGCGTGGGAAGGGAGCGGGCGTGCGACGGCGCTCGTCGAGGCCGGCGGCCTACTGCTCGCCGTGGGAGAGGACGAGGGTAGCCGCCAGCCCGTGCTCAAGGTGTGGGACCTGACGCGGGACGAGAAGCGGAGGCGTGGCGACCCGCTGCTTATGCGCAACGTCAAGATCCAGCAGGCGGCCGGGCGGCCACATCCGGTGCGCGGGCCAGGCGAGTGAAGCTGACCCCAGGTTTCGGCGGTCGCACTCACGACCAACCTTTCGCACCTCGCCATCGGGCTCGGCGACGGCACTGTCCTGCTGTACCGTCATCTGCTGCAGAGTTTGACGACGTCGCCCACGGCGTTGACGACGCTACCGAAGGCGCGCACCGTCGTCGAGGCGAACGAGCGCATGCCCGAAGCTGTGACGGGACTCGGGTTTCGCGAGGGCCGGCTCGAGAAGGGCGGCGTGACGGCTACCGCGCTGTTCATAACCACGACAAACCGCGTGCTGTGCGCGCCCGTGTCAACGCGCGGCGGCGAGGCGCGCGTCCTCGACGAGTCCGGAGCGGGCCTCGGGTGCGCCGAGATGGACGCTGAGCGGCAGGAGCTCGTCGTCGCGCGTGACGATGCCATCTACCGCTACTCGCCCGAGGGACGGGGCGCGTGTTACGCGTTCGAGGGCCCCAAGTCGTCGATAGCCATCGTCAAGCACAACCTGATCATCACGAGCCCGCCCATGCACGCCGGCAGGAGGATAAAGGGCGACGACGTGGCCAAGGTTACCATCTTCGACCTCGACAACAAGCTTGTCGCATACACGGGCGTGTTCCGGAACGGGATCCGCGCACTCTTCTCGCAGTGGGGCAACGTTTACGTGCTCGAGGGCAACGGCGAAGTCGCGCGCCTCGAGGAGCACTCGACGAGCGCAAAGCTCGACGTTCTCTACAGGCGCAACCTATACGTCCTGGCGCTGAGCCTCGCGCAGACACAGGGTGTCAACGATGCCGGTATCGCGGAGATCCATCGCCTCTACGGCGACTACCTGTACGGCAAGGGCGACTTTGATGGCGCGATGAGCCAGTTCGTCAAGACGCTCGGGTTCGTCCAGCCGTCGTACGTCATCCGCAAGTTCCTCGACGCGCAGCGCATGAACAATCTCACGACGTATCTGCAGGAGCTGCACTCGCGCGGGCTCGCCAATCCCGACCACACCACGCTCCTGCTCAACTGCTACACCAAGAGCGGCAATCGCGCGAGCCTGGACCAGTTCATCAAGGCCGAGGCCGCGCGCGACGTTGACACCCTGCCCTTCGACCTCGAGACAGCGATCCGCGTGTGCCGGCAGGCGGGCTTTTTCGAGCACGCGACCTACCTGGCGCGCAAGTACGGGCGGCACGAGGAGTACCTGCGCATCCAGATCGAGGACGCCGAAGAGTACAAGGACGCGCTGAAGTACCTGCGCTCTCTGGGGCCCAGGGCCTGCGAGGAGAACCTTATCCGCTACGGCCCCGCGCTCCTGCAGCACGAGCCTGAGGCGACGACTGAGCTCCTCATCGACCTCTGCTCGGGAACGCTGGGGCGGAAGAAGGCTCACGCCGATATCCACCAGAGTCTCGAAGACGCGCGGACGAACGGCTCGGGTCTGACGTCGTACCTCCCCGCGATGCCGACGCTGGGTGTGAATCGCCTCTGGGGCGAGGGGCAGGGGCCATCGCCAAACGGTACGAACGGCGCCGAGACGCCGGCGGACGCAGCAGCAATGGTGCAGGAGGACGCGGCGGCGTACACGCCGCCGTCGCCTCGGCTCTTCTTCGCGCACTTTGTCGACCACCGCGACCTCTTTGTCCACTTCCTCGAGGACGTGGCGTATGCACTGTGGGGCCAGCGCGTCGAGCCGGCCGTCACGCCGGGGCGCGTCGCACAGCAGCGCGGGATCGAGGACACGGTCGAGCTGCCGAAGGGTGAGGCGGACCAGCGCGCAGTGTGGAACACGCTCCTCGAGCTGTACCTCGACTCGACCAGGGGCGAGGGCGACACGGCCACTGCCGCGCGGAGCAAGGTCCTGGGACTGCTGTCGTCGCCCAGCATCCCGTACGACCCGATGCACGCGCTCGTGCTCTGCTCGATGGCCGAGTTCACCGACGGCCTCGTCGGGCTCTGGGAGAGCCTGGGGATGTACGAGGACGTGCTGCGGTACTGGATGGAGCGGGACGCCGCTGTGGCAGAGGGCCGCGCGGATGAGCAGGACGTCAACTCTGCGGACGAGGTTATGCGCTACCTCGACATGTATGGCCCGAGCAACCCCAGCTTGTACCCCATGGTCCTGCGGTACATCACCAGCTCGGGCGCCGTGCTGAGCCGGCACAAGAGCAGCCTCCCGCGCATCCTCGAGACGATCGATGCCGAGCGCATCATCCCCCCACTCGCGGTTGTGCAGCTCCTGTCGCGCAACGGCGTGGCGTCGGTCGGGACGGTCAAGGACTGGCTGCGCGCCAAGGTCGAGGAGACGCGGCAGGAGATCGATGCGGTGAGCTACCACTTCTCGGAAGCGCTAACAGCAGGACAAGGCGCTCGTGGGGAGCTACCGCTCCGAGACGGCGGCGAAGGAGAAGGAGATTGCCGACCTCACCAACACGCGCCAGCCTGAGGTGTTCCAGGTCACGCAGTGCGCCGCGTGTGGCGGCCAGCTCGACCTCCCGGCCGTCCACTTCATGTGCAAGCACAGCTACCACCAGCGTTGTCTCAGCGACTCGGAGCCCGAGTGTATCCTGTGCGCGCAGCAGCACGCCATGGTCCGCGAGCTGCGCAACAACCAGACGCGCCTTGCGGACCGGCACGACCTGTTCCTCGGCGAGGTGCACGACGCTGACGATCCGTTCGCGGTGGTGGCCGGTGCGTTCAGCCGCGGCCTGTTTCAGAAGGAAGTGCCCCAGGACGTTTAGACGTCTAGAGCCTGCAGTGTCTAGTTTGTACATATCATCATGGCATTATCGTAATCTAGTATTGGCTCGCTGCTGTCAGCTACCATCTGGGTATCGAGGCTGGCAACGACCACCCAACTCACCGAGTTCGCGGTATCGCTCTTTCCTGTCCTCGTCGATGACTTCGAGGCGCTCGAGGATGGTCTTGGCGTCGGCGCGGTGCTGCGCGGCTTCGTCTGCTGAGATGGATGGCAGGCGGGCAGAGAGGAGGTGGTAGTGCGCAAGTGCGTTCATGCACCCTGGAGTCAGCTCGTCAGATCTTTACCCTAGTCACGCACATTTGGAGTCAGGCTCCTCATCGTGCAGCTCCTTGATCGACTCGAGCTCGCGCTGGAGCACCTCAGGCGACGGATCTAGTGTCAGCGGTGTGGTCGGGTGTGCCAAGCCCACCGGAGCCGACAAGCCAACGGTGGTAGAGCCACCCAGACTGGTCTCCGGGGTCGGTCCACAGTGCCTGTGTAACGAGCTCGAACTCTGCAGGTCAGTCAAGCATCGTACCAGCACCCACCCTTGTCCTTCTCAGCCGCAACGTCGTCCTCGGACAGCTCCGCCCAGATCTTGGGCAGGTTCTTGGTGCGCGAGTGCCACGCGGAGAAGTTGGAGAAGTTGGACTCGATCTTCTTCGTCGTGTACTTGATCTCGTCGGCGGGCGTGCGCTGGGGCGTGAAGGACTCTGGGAGCGACTCGTTGATATACCGCCGGTAAGTCCAGGCATGGACTGGGGTCAGCGACCGGCATCACCCAGCGGCGGGGGTAGCCCAGCAGGCGCGGGCCGAAACTCACAGTTGCGCGCGTCCGCGTCGAGAAGCTTCTCGACCAGCCCGATCTCCTTCTTCCAGAACTCGTTGCGCCACCCCTCGCTGTCACCCGGCCCGCGCGGCACGTTCTCGAGGCACCACTTGCGGTGCGTCCAGATCCAGTACACCTTTGGGTGGGAGCGGAGATACGCCATCGTGAGCCGAAGGTCGGCCTCGAGCAGCCCGACAATCTCCTCGTCCGTGCTGCCGTCAGCTCAGTTGGAGTTTGCTAAGCTCACGAGGCGGGGAAGAGACCGCGCTTGAGAATGTGTCGTCGGTAGTTCCACACGGTGTAGAACTCGGGGTTGAGGTCGAGGAGCTTGTTCGTCTTCTCGAGCGCCTCGTGCGTGTACTCCTCGCGCCGTTTCTTGGGTCAGCGAAAGCCGAGCGGACGCGCACCATTGCCAGAACATCATCCTGCAGCTCGGTGTAGGCCTGGATCTTGGAGACCTCCTTGAGACGGCGGGCCTCCTCGGCCTCCTTGGAGATGCGGGTACGTTTAATTCCGTGCTGCATGTTAGATGAGTCTGGTTGTCAAGAGCTCACCATTGGTGAGCCCAAAGTAGATGAGGTGATGTGGATCGAAGGCCAGGCCTGGGCATGACAGGTCGAGGACATCTCGGTGGCGGCCACCCTCCACATTTAACTGATCCCCTCACTTGGCTGATGCTGGTTGAGCGTTCGAATCTCGGTCGGATCACTCAAGCTTGGTTGGGTTGAACTATACCTCCCCGCATTCTACCCCACACCTTTGTTGGCCCGAGCTTTGGCTGAATACACACATACCTGGAGCGCGGGACAGTGACATGGGCACACGCTTCCTGCTTCCTGCTTTCTGCTTCCTGCTTCCTCCATTCTCTACTCTTCCTCAACATCCTCATGCTCAATCATATCCCTCTCTGACTTCCCCCCGCTTCCCCATCACCTCCACCATGTCCGCTACCCCTCCTCTAGACGCCCACACCGAGAACTCCGGCCAGACTTCCACCGAGCAACCACCTGCGCACCCGCTCACGTCCCTCCTCGACCTACCCGACGAGCTGTAAGCATAGCCCGCTTCCGCTCTCGCCCTTGCGGTGCCTCCCAGGTCCCATGTGCTGACGTCTTGCAGTCTCTTGCGAATCCTGGCCGAGCTCCCCGCCAAGGCCGGGGAACTGACGACGACAGCGCGCGTGTGCAAGCGCCTCCATGCCATTGCGCAGGAACAGGTCCTGTGGGCGCACCTCTTCCACGCGGCCGGCTTTCGATTGGCGCCCGAGTACGCTCGTCGCGCTGTCGCCACTACGACGCCACCGGGCGCATGGGAGAACGGTGAATACGTGCCCGCGGCTCCCGCGAGACCCTCACTCCTCAGCCCCGCCAAATGGCTCGCGTATGTGTATGACCTTCTGTGGCCCGCAGACCTCCCCAAGCCAGGCGAAGGTGAGGGAATGAAGGACGCCGTTCCCGTTCACTATCCCACGCTGTTCCGGGCGCGCTGCGCCATCGCCGACGAGATGAAGGCTCGCGGTCCGCACCACGTGTATACCACACCTCCTGTCGCCCCCGAGAGCGACGACGACGACGACGACGACGCACCCCTCGCCCAGGCGGACGACACTCTTGTCGCGCCAAACCATCTCTGGATGCTTACCGAGCACACCGCCAAGGTCTACACCGTGCGCGTGCACGGATCGTGGGTCATCTCGGGCGGCCGCGACCGGACTGTCAAGTTCTGGCATCTGCCAGCCATCCTCTGCGACGGAGCCAAGATTGTCCACGGGCCATCGCTAGCCGGCTCGGCTGAGGGCCACGAAGGGAGTGTCCTTGCCCTGGAATTCGAGGTCGCCGACGCCGCCACCAGCAAGGGATTTATGGTTACTGGCTCGAGCGACATGACCGCCAAGGTGTGGGAGATTGACTGGGGAAACGGCGAGGACGGCGAGGGAACGAGCGCACGCGTGGTGTGCGAGCTGCGCGGCGCAGCTGACCGCGTCGCTGCTGTCGCTTTCACGGACGACTTCGTCATCACGGGGTAAGTGTGCTGGTGGGTTGCCGTGCGCTGTGGCTGACGATCAGATCTCACGACCACCAGCTCCGCAGTTCGTCACTTTCCCACGTTACCAGGGCTTCTTCTGACCACAGTCTACGACCGAAAAGCAGTGTACGCGAATGACACCGTGTCCCCATTGCGAACTGTTGAAGTGGGACCGGTGTGTGGCATCGCGCTCAACTCGCACGGGTTGCCACGGGCAGCCGTCGCAACGACCGAGGGTCGCTGGTCGATCATCGACCTCAACACAGGCGAGCGCCTGCTGCGAGGTGGAGAGGGTGAAGAAGGATTCGGGTGTATTGTGTGGGAGGTGAGTTACAGCCCCTTGCCCATTGCGTGAGACAAGGGGAGGGACAGCAGAAGGGAAGGTGCGGAACAACGAGCGCTCGGACATGTGCCAACGAAGAGTGCATCCCTGCGCTTGCAGCTGTCCGGCATGTCCGGCCTTCGCTGTGGCTTGGCGTGTCCCATACCACACAGCACCGCCGACCTCAAACATGAGCAGTATCTGGGATGTCCCTAGATTCAGGCTTGCTGTCATCCTTCAGGACCATCGACATGCTCCCAGACTCGTCCGCCCACAACCTCCTCCCTCCTCGTCCTGTCCCCCCCGGCCCGCTCCTGCCATCCCTGCGTCGCATCCCGCTCGATGCACACCACTAATACCAGGACGACTACATTCTCACCGGCGCCGAGGGCGGCAAGACGATCCTATATTCGGGGCTGTACGCACACCGAATGCGGACATACCGCGGGCCCAAGAAGAGGCTCATGCGCTCTGTCCGCCTCGATCTGCCGAATAACACTGTGTTGAGCGCAGGGCACGACGGACACATCCACTTTACCGACCTCGACAGCTGGGAGCACTACCGCAGCTATGAGCTAGGCGGCGCGCCGGTCTTTGGCATGGACGCGGACGGGCTCAACCTCGTGTTTGGGACAGGTGAGGGGGTCGTAGGGTTTGTGTTGTACGGAAACGGGCTGCCATATTCTGGTATGTTCATTTAACACCCCTGACGCCCGCCGCTGGTTGCCACGCATGTACATACATAGTCTATGCTGTGAAGACATGTCTGTACAGACTTTTGTGTCCAAGAAGTGCGATGTGGCGAGATGCCATTGACATCAACGTCAGTTGATGAAATGGTCCTTGGGCCTGTTGATCCGTTGAAGGGCAACACACCCGACAATGATAGTGTGATTGTCAATGGGCAAGGCGTCAGGTTCGACTTGCATGGAAGGGCTGTGAAAGAGAGGGGGGGGCGAGACTCTGAGTGAAGTGGCCTAGCGACAAGGAGCGAGCGGGTGAGGTTGTCAGTCGTGGATGGATTAGGAACATCGTGGAATCTAATGGGATTTCTTAAACCCTAGAGGTGGAGATTAGGTTTTATTAACGGAGTTGATTGGAAATCTCCGCGCAACCGGCGATCCGCGGGTGGTGGACATGACTTTGAGGGGCTTGGTCAGTTGTCACCTCTCTCCCTCTTGTTCTCTTTCAACTACACACACTCTCTCTTTCATCCCTCTTGCGACCTCTTGGACCTTCGACGCCGCCGCTGCGTACAACTCACCAGTCTATGCTACCAGCCCTACGATCTCGGAAGCTCCACCTTCCCCGCACCATCCTCCACGCCTCCCCAGCCGCGCGTCTCGCCGTCTCGCCTCGGCTCTCGCGGCCTTCCTCCACGTCGAGCACAGCTCGCCCCAACACCCCCAACACGACATCCCTCCGTCGCGCCCACACTTCCACATCACCCCTCACCCTTTCCAACGACTTTATCGTCAACACCATGCCGTCCGCCTCTGCCCACTCGCGCGACTACGGCAACTTCAAGCTCCTTCAGAGCCTCGACCTCAAGTATGCCCCGGTTACCGTGTCCAAGTGGAGGAGTGAGAAGACCGGGTTGACAGTCACCCTGGGAAACCACTCGTCGCCTATCACCAACGGCTACTTTGTCATCGCCTCGGAGATCTTTGACGACACTGGACGGCCCCACACGCTCGAACAGTGAGCTCATGGGAAGATCCTCGCTAACAGCAGCCTCATTTTCCTCGGATCGAAGCGCTATCCCTACAAGGGAGTGCTGGACAACCTCGCCAACCGTGCCGGCTCCAACGGCACCAACGCGTGGACCGCCAACGACCACACTGCGTACACTATCAACACGGCAGGCTCGACTGGCTTCCTCAACGTCCTCCCGGTGTTCGTGGACCACATCCTCCACGCCACGATGACCGACGCCGGCTTTGTGACCGAGATCCACCACATCAACAGCGAGGGCGAGGATGCTGGTGTCGTGTACTCGGAGATGCAGGCCCGCGAGAACACCTCGTATGACCGCATGGCTCTCGAGCTGCAGCGCACTCTCTACCCCACCACCTCGGCGTACCGCTCGGAGACTGGTGGTCTGCTTAAGGCGCTTCGTGTCCTCACCGCCGAGCAGATCCGCGAGTACCACGGCAAGTACTACGTGCCGCACAACCTCAACCTCCACATCGACGGTGGCGTCGACGTCGAGGCCCTTTTCAAGGTCCTCAACGAGACTATCGAGCCCATGATCCTCGAGAACAAGGGCACCCAGGCCAATGGCACCTTTGAGCCTCCCGCTGGCTGGAAGCGTCCCTTCATGGAGACGACCACCGCTAAGCCCATCTCCATCCCCGAGTCGGTGGTCAAGACTGTCGAGTTCATGGAGGAGGACGAGTCGGTCGGCGAGCTGTTCATCACTTACCTCGGCCCCAAGCCCACCGACTTCCTTGAGGGTACCGCCCTCGACATCCTTGGCAGCTACCTGACGTACTCTGCCACATCGCCATTGCAGAAGGAGTTCATCGAGATCGTCGAGCCCTACGCCACCAGCATCTACCTGTACGGTGAGAGCCGCGTCAACGCCGGGGAGCACGTTGTCATGTTCAGCGACGTGCCGACCAAGCACCTGAACGAGCTCCCCAAGCTCTTCTTCGACAAGCTCAACCGCATCGTCAAGGAGGAGGGCATCGACATGACCCGCATGGCCTCGATCCTGCGCCGTGAGAAGCGTGCTATGCTCAACCGGATGGAGACCTCGGTCTCCAGCGTCCTTGCGGACATTGTCATCCAGGGTGAGTTGGACGTTTGTCGTTAGTTGACCCACAGACTTCCTGTACGGCAACGAGGACGGCAAGGACCTCCCCGAGGCTTTCGACGAGCTCAAGAACTTTGCCATTCTCGAGTCGTGGACGGCTGAGCAGTGGGCCGCTCTTCTTGACAAGTGGTACGCCTCGGCGTCGTCTATCGCCATGATCGGCAAGCCGTCGGCCAAGCTTGCGCGCGAAATCGAGGAGTCGGATAAGAAGCGCATCGCCGAGCAGAAGGAGAAGCTTGGAGAGGAGGGCCTGAAGAAGCTCAAGGAGAAGCTCGAGTGGGCGCAGAAGGAGAGCGACAAGCCCATCCCGTCCGAGATGCTCACCATCTTCCCTACGGTCAAGGTGAGCTTTGTTTTGCAGCCCAGATCACTAACATCAGCCCTCCGAGCTCACCTGGATCCCTGTGGAGACCGCGATCAACAACGCCAAGAACGGCAACGCCAAGTGCGACAACGGCGAGGTTCAGCGCCACATTGACGCTGATGGCGCCGCCCTCCCGTACGAGACCCACTTCGCCGACGTAAAGTCGAACTTCGTCTGCATCGGCGCGCTCTTTGACACTGCCAAGCTGCCCCAGGAGCTCATGCCCTACATGGCGCTTCTCCAGGTCTGCCTCTTCAACCTCGGCATCAAGCGTCCTGACGGCACTGAGCTCACTCACGAGGAGGTCATCAACCAGCTCAACGAGTGAGTGCCGCAAGTCGGGATTGGACTAACTCCAGCCTCACGGTCAGCTCTGGGTCCAAGTTCTCCGTTCGCTCGTGCTTCTCGGAGGCCTTCTCCGTCTTTATCAAGGTCGAGAAGTCGCAGTACGCCGAGGCCGTGACCTGGCTCCGCGACGTGCTCCTCAACTCTGTCTTCACCAAGGAGCGCCTGGAGGTCCTCATCGCCAAGGAGCTCCAGAACCTTCCCTCCCAGAAGCGCGATGGCGACCAGGTTGCGCGCGAGTGGTGCAACCGCCTCTGCTTCGACCTGGACAAGTCGACCTCTGAGGCTGCGTCGCTGCTCCACCAGCTCGAGTTCATCCCCCGTATTTCGGAGGAGCTCAAGCAGTCACCCGAGAAGGTCATCAAGGCGATGGAGACCCTCATCCAGAAGGTCGTCGACCCGAGCGTGATGCGTGTCAACGTCTACGGCGACATTAAGAGCCTTTCTGAGCCGCGCTCGACGCTCGCCAAGGCCTTCATTCCCATCAAGAAGGCTGTCGACCTCGAGCCGCTCACCACCTCGGCGGCGACGCTGACCGAGCTTGGCAAGGCGCCCTCAAAGAAGGTGAGCTCAATTGGACCGAGCAAGGACTCCATGCTGACGTCAGATTGTCGTTGTTCCCATGGCTGCAATCGAGGGTTCGTACTCGTCGCACGCGGCCAAGGGCCCGCGCGGTTGGGACCACCCGGATGTCCCTGCGCTCAGCGTCGCACAGTCGGTCCTCAACGCCATGGAGTCGTACCTCTGGAAGTCGATCCGCGGCGCTGGTCTCGCGTATGGTGCCCATGTCACGATCGACCAGGAGTCGGGCTTCGTCGGCTTCCGCGTGTACCGCTCCCCGAACGCGATGACTGCGTTTAAGGAGGCGGGCAAGATCATGCGCACGATCGCTGACGGGACGGTAAGCTTTGGACCCGTACTTCTGAAAGCTGACATCAGATGGAGCTGGATGAGAACGTTGTCGACGCGGCCAAGGCGAGCATGGTGTACTCGTATGCCCAGAAGTCGGAGACCGTCGGCGCGGCAGTGAGTGCCCCATGAGCTGTGGATCTTTTGCAGTCGCTGACCTCAGGCCACCACCGCGTACCTCGACGAGGTCCTCAAGGGCATCGGCAAGGACTGGAGCCAGCGTATGCTGGCCGAGATCCCCAAGGTCACCACCCAGGACATCCGCGCCGCCATCGGCAAGTACTACGTCCCGCTGTTCGACTCGGAGTCCTCGATCGGTGCCGTCACGGTCAACGTTGGCAAGGTCGACGAGGTCGAGGCCGGCTTCAAGGAGCTTGGCTTTGAGACCGAGCGCCACGAGCTGCCGCAGATCGGCGGGGACGAGGACGCGGACATGTCCGGCTCTGAGGGAAGCGAGACGGGCAGCGAGTCGGGAAGTGAGGGCGAGCCGATGGAGGATGTGCGCAGCCCATAGACGTGTTGGACTTATACACTTGGTGACACTATATCATAGCATGCAATACTCTGTTCACTAGCAAAGGCGCGGGCCACTCTAAATCGCTGGTTGACCATCATTCAGCTCCGCTGACGAACAAAAGGGACGGTGTTGTTCGAGCACGTGGGGATGCAGTCACGTGACCTCGGATTCGGATTGCGACGTTGGCCAGCGTCCAAGAGTGCGACGTCGATCCCTCATCTCTGCTCCAACTTTCTCCACTCACCCCAACTCTACAACCATGCGCCAGGCCTCAAGTCGGGTCCTCCTGCGCACCGCGCGCCGCCCTCTTGCGGCGCCGCTGCTTCGCGCCCCACTCGCTGCTCCATCTCCCGCACCGCTGCTCGCCATGCAGCAGACGCGTACCTTCTTCGGACTGTTCGGCAAGAAGAAGAGGCGTTCCGGGCCGTTCGAAGCCGCCCCCGAGCCCACCATTATCCTGGAGCAGGACGACCTGTTCCACCCGCTCTCGCAGTCGCCGTTTGAGGCGCTGCGGGAAAAGGGCGAGCGCATCCGCACGTACGCCGTCTGCCCCGTGAGCTACGAAAAGTACCACGAGACCAAGACGGTCAAGTACGAGTGCCCAGACTGCGGTTTCCCGACGCACGCGACCCGTGAGCGCTGGGAGGAGGGCCACGAGGAGCACTCCGAGTCGTGCCCCCGCCTGCGTGAGGTCAACGAGGACGAGCACGACCTGCGTTCTGGCCGGCGCGTCGTCGAGTACGAGAACATGCCTGGTGAGTGATGGTGCGCGAGTTCCGCTGACCTCAGGTGTCCAGCCGTACGAGCAGGCGGTCAACCTGCAGACGTGGGACACGTTCTTCTTCACGCGCGGGTTCGTGTCCATCAACTCGCAGCGTGCGATGCGCCACGTCTCCAAGCTCCTCACGTACCCCATCTCCGTGCTGTCGGTGCTGCACCAGAACGGCCCCTTTACCGCGGGCAATGGCCGCATCACGTCCGAGGGCAGGCGGTCCATGGCTGCCATCCATTCGATCCTGCACCCGCCTCCCGGCACGTCGGCCGAGGACATTGACATTCGTCCCATGGCGCCGTTCCGCATCTTCCTCCTCGGCGCGCGTGGCGAGTCGACCCTCCCCGCCGACATCTGGCTGCAGCTTGCGCACCTGTTCCCGCGCACGCCGTTCAACGTCTACTTCATCGGCCCCGAGGCCGGCATCCCCCTCGTCAAGGGCTCGAAGCGCCAGCACCTCAAGATGTCCGAGGACGGGTCCAAGTACGGCGTGCCGAGCTGCACCGTCAACGTGACGCCGCAGCTCCGCCTCATCTCGCTCAAGGCGCCATACGAGGCGGTGCACAACCAGCTCGGCCCGTTCGACCCGTACCAGGACGTCTTCTTCGCCTTCTCGCCCGGACTCGGGTTCCCGGACCAGAGCCTGCTTGACCCCAACAACCCGACGCCGGAGACCAAGGACGGCGAGCAACCGCTCGTCCAGGCACAGACCAGCTGGAAGTCGACGCTCCAGAGTATCCTGGAGACCAAGTGCGGCCTCTTCTTCACCGCCTTCTCCCCCACCGACCTCGCGCGCGACGTCTCGGCCATCTTCGGCACCCAGCCACCCACGACCGCGCCCGGCCAGCCGAGCGAGTACCCCTCGAATGTGCAGCTCCCGACCAAGCCCATCCCTCCCATCGAGGGTGTGAGCGACGAGTTTGAGCTCATCCTCACCCCCGGCACCAACCCCTTTGCCTCGCGCAAGTGGGAGATTGCCGACTGGGACACGCGCGTCGCCGTCAAGACCAACTGGGGTATCTGGGGCATCCGCGGTAAGAAGTACGAGGTTGTCGACGCCGAGGACGAGAGGGCGTAGCTACGAGCATCTGAGATCTGAGACATAGTAGACTAGCATGCCATACCACTCTGCATTGAGACGCTGGTCAGTGCGGACTGCGCAAGTGGCACTAGTAGCACTTCTAGTGTACCGCAGCAGTGGCGAGCAAAGGAAGGTTGCCACTCGACTGGCATCCACTCTGCACTCTCCACATCATCCACTTCCGCGTACTCTGTACCACAATGGCGGCCAACACGAGCTCAGGCTGGAAGCACACCACCAACAACCCCACGTTCGTGTACCCGGCGGCGCAGGCCACGTTCGACGACGTCCCCAGCGATGTAAGTTTCCCCCCCTCTACTTCTGACGCACAGGTCCTCCGACACCTGCATCAGTTCGAGGGCGCCAGCGCCCTCCCCTATGTAAACAGAAGCTCCCATCTCGCGACAACCATTGAGACGGGCAGCATGTACCGCGCGCGGTACGCCCTGCGTATCGCCAGCGCGTCCGCAACCCGCTCGTCGCAGGTGATGGACAAGCTCCTACAGTGGCGCTTTGTCACGCCCCAAGTCGTGCATGCGGCAGAGAAGATATGGGAAGAGGAGAGCAAGAAGCACGAGTCGCGGCGGCCTCGGCATAGTCACAGGGGCAAGCTCGAACCCTCCATGATTCCGTCGGCCTGGATGCGTACTGTGAGTGGCGAGCGCCCCCAGCTGGACTGGCGGGTCGTGTGGCTCGTGGAACGGTATGGCATGAAGGAGCTGGGACGCAAGGACGGCAAGCCACTCGTCCGCGCGGTCCAAGACTGCAACAGGGAACTCTTAATGTTCCTGCTGCAGAGAGGCCCCAGTAGGTGGGCTGGGCACAAACTTGCCGCTGAGACTGCGGTGCACAATGGGGACCTGGGCATGCTGAAGCTCCTCCTCGAGCGGCCTGGGCAGGCCGACCGCATCCGGTGCCGCCCGAGCTGGGTGAGTATGACAGACAACCTCGAGCTCAAGCGCTACATCGAGCAGAAGCTTGACATCGAGGAAGGGGAAGATGTAGAGGAGATCGAGGACTCGGTCTAGAAGGAAGGGGGCGTGAGGAGTGGCATGTTTGAGGCGTAGAAGCCGTGGGTGGGTGGGTGGGAGGGATCCCATGGCGAGTCACCTGTTTGGTTCCGTGGTTGTGCGGTATCCGCGACGCGACGCGCCGCAACGGTTGACTGGACCAAAGTCGGTCACCAACCAACCAACCATCAACCATCAACAACCCATTCCCCTTCCTTTCTCTTCGCTATCAAGCTTTCAAACAGACCGTCTGCGCGGCATAGAGCCCCAAAGCTCTTCCGCTCACCATGGCGTCTCTCGATAAGCTCGCCATTCGCGGCATCCGCTCGTTCGACGACAAGCACGTCCAGGTGATCGAGTTCTACTCCCCCCTCACTGTCATCGTCGGACACAATGGCAGCGGCAAGACCGTAAGCCTTTCTCGTCCACACGTACTGACGCGCAGACCATCATCGAGTGTCTCAAGTATGCGACCACCGGCGACCTTCCTCCCAACACCAAGGGCGGTGCGTTTGTCCACGACCCCAAGGTGAGCTCCACCCGACGCGGGCGAGACCTTACGCGCAGATGGCCAACGAGAAGGAGGTCAAGGCACAGGTCCGTCTGCGCTTCTGGAATGTCAACCGCGAGCGCATGACCGTCACGCGCAGCCTCCAGGTGACGACCAAGAAGACGGGCGGCCTCACGATGAAGACGCTTGAGGGCTTGCTGGCCAAGGATGACGGAGGGGCGTCGGGTAAGGTGCGGTATTCTGGGGGCGGGGTGGGGCGGGACCCTCACGACACATGTAGCTGACAGCAGCGCAACACAATCTCCACCAAGTGTTCAGAGCTGGACGAGGAGGTCCCCCTGCTACTTGGCGTCTCCAAGGCCATCCTAGAGAACGTCATCTTCTGCCACCAGGAGGACTCAAACTGGCCACTCGCTGAGCCGGCCGCCCTCAAGAAGAAGTTTGACGACATCTTCGAGGCCACCAAGTACACCAAGGCTCTGGACAACATCAAGGCTCTGCGCAAAGACCGCGCTTCCGAAATCAAGGTCGACTTGGAGCGTCTCAAGCACTTCAAGAGCGACAAGGACCGGGCGATGCGGGTGAGTCATGTGTGGCACAGAATCACTAACAACACCAGATGCGCTCCGAACTTGAAAGCATGGTCGACAAAGAGAACGCCAGGACCACCGAGGCTGACGAACTCAAGACACGCTTCCACGTCCTGAAGCAGGAAAACGAGACTCTGTACGCACGAGCCAGCGCGTTCCAGCAGATCTTTGAGCGCCACGACAACCTCAAGGCGCGCAAAGAGATGCTCGCGGCCAACCGGGATCGCATGGTGGACGGCATGACTGTCCTCAATGGCAAGTGTCCCGCCAATCTGCAGCTGACCATGCAGACTCCACCGAGGAGCTCATGCACAAGTTCCAGAACTTTGATACGCACCTCAAGACCCTCGAGGGCAAGCGCGACCAGCAGATCGAGGCGCGTGTCAAGGAGGACGAGGCGCTCGATGAGCTTCACCGCCGCGAGCGCAACCTGCTCAGCACCCAAGGCGAACTTCGTACGAACCGCAAGGTAAGTGCATCTGAGCGCATTAACTAACTTTCGAGACATACGAGCGGAATATGCGTGAACGTGAGGCCGCGGTGCGTGAACTGTCCAAGACCTTCAACATCCCTGGCTACGACTACAGCCCGCTGGAGGAAGCAAAGGTTGCAGACTTTGTTGATCGGCTTCAAGAGTTGGTTCGCAAGGCGGAAGCCGACCTCAAACGTTTGCAGGTGAGAGAGTTCGCGATGAACAGATACTGACATCTAGACTGAAGGACTGCGCAAGGAGCGCGAACTTCAGTCAGAGCTCGATGAGCTCGCCAACAAGCGGACAACTGCCCTCGCGAACAAGTCAAGCAAGCAGGACCAAATTGTGCGTATCCCGGCCAGTCAGCTGGATGGGCGGTTGATACCATTCCGCTAACCTCCAGGTGCAACTCAAAGAGCGCATCGTACAGATGGAACAGAGTTTTGACTCGTTCAGCTCAGTCGACGCCGATATCAGCGTTCTCGAGAACGACATCTCCTCTCTGGAGACCCGCCGTCAGACGTTGGATCAGGAGGTTCAGGAAGCCCGCTACGATGAGCAGCAGCGTGAGCGCCGGTCTGCCGTCGCCCAGAAGGAGGCAGCCCGCGAGAAGCTCAATGGCGAGTTGACTGCACTCAACCGCCAGGCAGACACACGCGCACAGTTATCCATCAAGCGTTCAGAGCTGGAATCCAAGAACTCCCAGGTTGAAGCCTCGTAAGTCGTTCCTGCTGTGCCCAGCTGACATCGCAGAGTGCAGAACCACTCGACGCGCTTCAAGGAGCTAATTGGGTCTGACCTGACCCCCAAAACGATGGAGGAGAAGGTCACTCAGGCGGCAGGGTGAGTGGACAGTCGTTCGAGCGTGCCAGTCGGTTGCTGACACGCCCAGTCGCAAGGATCGTGAGCTGCAGGACGCAGAGTCGGCAGCCGCGGCCAACGAGCGCACCTTGTCTCAGCTCCAGACGTCAACCAACATTGCTAAGCAGACCTTGAAGACGAAGAGCGAGGAGCTCACCAGTATGCGTACCCGCAGTTCCTAGCTGACACCCAGAGCTCGAGCGTTCTGTCGCCCAGGTCCTACAAGAGGCTGAGCAGTCGTCTGTCGAGGAAGGCATCAAGGAATGCGAGACTGAGATCGAAATTGTGAAGGAGTAAGCTAAGCTCGGAGAGTAGGCTAATGACCACAGCGAACTTGCAGACGGAGAGAGTGCAAAGAAATGGTACAAGAGGGTCCTCGACACTAGCAAGACGAAGAAGAAGTGCATGGGTTGCGACCGTGCCATCCATGACGAGGAGCAGAACTCGGTTCAAGCCTACGTGAGTTCCCCTTGTGGCAAGAGAAACTGACAGCAGCTCCAAGCCCGCCTACAGAAGTTGAACGCGACGGACCAGTCTGATTTGAAGAATGACCTGCAGCAGTGGATGGACCAGTTAGACAAGCTGCGAGCGATCCAGCCGTCGGTCGAACGCGCTAAGACTCTGAAGCGGACCGAGATTCCTGGGCTGGAGCAGCAGATCACCACCGACACTGCGAAGCTTGGCACTGTCCAGAATGAAGTTGACGAGGTGGGTTCCTTCACGTCTGCGTTTACTGACGCCCAAGGCCCGCCAAGTTGTGCAGGCAGCCAAGCTTGCCGTCCGCGATCTCCACTCCATCAAGAGCGCGGCTGTCATCATGACCCGACTCGTGGGCGAGATCGACGACCTCACAGCCAGCGTCCAGCGCTTGGAACGTGATCTTCAATCCACTGGCTCGCTCAAGACGGTGGACGACGTGCAGCGCGAGATTGAACAGATCGCGAATGAGATGTGAGTTTCCTCGCCCGTTGTGTGAAACTGACGCCAGCAAAACTCTCCAGCGCGACATCAACTTTTCGATGAACGAGAAAGAGCTCAAACACAACACCATTCGCAGCCTTGGAGAGGACATCCACCGCAAGACTATGCGTCTCACGGACCTTCGCTCCAAGCAGGAGCGCCGCAAGCTGGATGAGCAGCAGCTCAAGGAGCAGCAGATCCAGATAACAAAGCTGCAAGGCGAGCTCAAGGTGAGTTGCGGACGTTGATAATGGTTGGACACTTACGCCAGGAACTCGACGTGGCTGCGCAGGCCGCTGCGGCTCCCTGGCGCGAGAAAAGGGACGCGCTTGCTCGGTACCGCACAGAACGGCAAGAGGAGGAGGACAACGCCAGTATGCAGGTTGGCACCTACCAGTCGAGCCAGTACGAGCTCGAGTCCAAGCACCGCTCTTGCCAGGGGTACGTCACCGAGGGCAACGACCGCAAACTGCGCGAGAACGAAACGCATCTGGGAGGCATGCGCCAGGAGATTCAGGCTACCAAGGACCGTCGCGCCGCCATCGACAAGGCCGTGAGCGCGGTCCAGGAAGACGTTTCGCGCGCATATGTCACGCGTCGCAACATCAAGAGCAACCTCGACTTCCGTGCCGAAGAGCGCGCTATCCAAAAGGTGGACGAGGAGATCGAAGACCTTGACCTCGAGGGGGCAGCCCGCGATCGCCGCAGCTTCAACCACGAGTACAAGCAGAAGATGGCCGAGGAAACGGACGTGCAGAACCGGGTGAGCCATCATGTCCCGCCGCTATCATGTCCTACCTCGCTGACCATCAGTGGCAACTGTGCTCCGGGCAAGTCATGCAGATGACCGAGGAGCGCAAGCGCCTGGAGAAGACGCTTGCTGCGGACTACAAGAACATCGACAAGCTGTATCGGGACCAGCTCATCAAGACCAAGACAAGCGAGGTGGCGAACAACGACCTCGAGAAGTATGCGAAGGCGCTGGACAAGTGAGTCGAAACCCGCGATCGCCAGCTGACGCCAGCGCGATTCTCAAGTACCACTCCATCAAGATGGACGAGATCAACGACACCATCAGCCACCTGTGGAGCAAGACGTACCAGGGTACCGACATTGACACGCTGCGCATTATGTCGGACCATGACGAGCAGAGCACGAGCGCGCGCAAGTCGTACAACTACCGCGTGGTCATGGTCAAGAACCAGGTCGAGCTCGATATGCGTGGCCGCTGCTCTGCCGGCCAGAAGGTGCTCGCGTCCATCATCATCCGTCTTGCGCTGGCGGAGAGCTTTGGCCAAGGGTGCGGAGTGCTCGCACTGGACGAGTGAGTCACCTGTAGTGCTCCACGCTGACCGCAGGCCCACTACCAACCTCGACCAGGAGAACATCAACGCGCTCGCCGAGGCGCTTGCTGAGATCATCCGCGAGCGCCGCCGCCAGGCCAACTTCCAGCTCATCGTCATCACCCACGACGAGGGCTTCCTGCAGCGCCTCGCTGCGCAGGATGTGCTCGACCACTACTGGCGCGTCTCGCGCGACATGGCTCAGAAGAGTAAGCTGGAGCGGCAGCGCATTGGAATTTAGACTCCTACAAGATACCGAGCATTTGTATAACTAGTGCATGTACACACCACTGTGAAGGCTACGGCAATGGGGGCGAGGCTTCACTCTGGCGCTCCAGCTCCCTCCAACATGCCGACCATCTCGGTATATCCTCGATCCCGGGCGTGCTTGAGCGCGCTAACGCCATCCTTGTCCCTAATCCCAGGGTCTGCGCCGGCGCCGAGCAGGATCTTGACAATCTCGACATGCTTCTCCCCCCCATCGCCGAGGATGACGGCCTCGAGCAGTGCGGTCCAACCCAGGTGGTTGACGTGGTTGACGTTCATCCCGGTCTGGACCACGCGGCGGACGTAGTCGACGTGACCCCGCTCACTGGCGGGGATGACGCTGATGCCGCCATACCGGTTACGCAGATTCATGTCGGGGTTGTAGGGGAGGATGGCCTCGAGCATCGCCACGGACCCAGTGACGCCGGTCACGAGCCAGGGTGACTGGCGCATGTCGTCGAGCGCGTCGGGCGAGGCGCCTGCCTCGAGGAGGACGTTGGCGGCGGGGACGTCGTTTGCCAGCGCGGCGAGGAGGAGCGGTGTGCGGCGCGTGTTGTCCGTCGTGTCAACGTCCGCTCCAGCAGCCAGCGCCGAACGGATACTGTCGATGTCGATTGGCGAGGTGGAGGCCGCGCGCAGGAGTGAGGTGTTGGTGTCGGATGACATGCTTGCGGATCAGTTGAAACCCCTCTGAGAGTAAGTCGGCAATGGCGAGAATCAACCAACCTCGTCACACAGCCAGATCCTGCTGCTATTTATGACGACGTGACGGACGCGAACTGTTTCAACATTGTGGGCAACGGCCAACATGTGCGGAGACTCCGCCAAGCTCCGATCTGCCTTGCCCACTCAAGGACTTTGGCAACCTCTCGGCCAAATCTATAGAGCAGGAAGCATGGAGGTGGTCTGGATGCAATGCATGTGACAAGCTGTGGTGGACCCGATGGTAATGGTCCATACATGAAATGTACTTTACTTGCAAGACAACGGTGTGGCATGAAAGGTGGCAGAGTGGGCATGCCCACCCACACTGATTGCAATTCAAAGTATATATTGCCACTGGTCGACAGACTTTTGCCGACTTCAGATAGCACAGCCGTAGGGCGCGTTAATACCCAAGACTACGGTCATGGTTCGGAGTCGAGCGTTCGAATCACTGTCAGCCCTCGACGCTCGGTCCTCGCCAGGCTTGTAGGGCCCAGCCAAGAGGGGGGCATTCATAAGGCTTCGCCTGTCCTGGGAGCCTACTTAAGTGTAGCTGAAAATCCTGTACAATCGTAAGGGGGGGGTGTCCCTGTCGGGGTAAACTGCCAGATGATTCAGAACACTATTTTGCTCCCCACCCTGATGTTTCATTTTACCAGTTTACCACCACCACCGAATAGTTCCATTTGCAAGTTTGAACTTGCACTGATTTTACAAGGACAGCAAGGATATATTGCCGGTGAGACACCGCCCAGCCGACAGCGCTGATGTGCTGGTCACACTACTTGCCGATGCCAAGTCGAGACAATGTAGATCTGTAGAACGTCCCCTGGTGCCTGAGGGTTGAGCAGGCGACTGATCTTGCGCGTTCCGCGATGTCGCGATTTCGGGGCACCGCATTGGCGGGCTTTCGCGCACGTGCGCGGATCGGAGAGTCTCCTCTCGAGTGTCATGTAGCAAGTGTCAGGCCTGCATCGAGTGGAATCCTCCTGTCTTGGTCAAGCGGTTCTGTGTGCGTTTAGCGCTGCCGGTCAGCTTCAACACTAGCAGCCGCGGCCTGCCGGACGTTCGGCCTGTGTGACAAAGTCTGGGGATGGCGGCGACTTGCCCCAGCGCTCGTCAGCACGAGGCTCTTCCTGGAACGACACATGTCTCACTCTGTCTCCAAGAATAGCGCACGTTGGAGATCTACAGCCCGTGTCTAGCCCGTGCCCAATGCGGGAGAACACCCCGACAACACCGCCATCGGCTAACTCGGATGCGTACAAGCTTAACAGGCAAGGAGTGGAAGCTTGGCAAATGACGTCACACCTTGACACCTCGAAAGGCTTGGCACCCACCCTTTCCTCCTCTCCTCTGGTCAGGTCACATCCAGCGCGGGACGGGAGATGGTGCCTGTATCCTCCCTCTTGGCACAACAACACCGCCCCATGCTGCCGAAGGGTCACGCGAACGTGCTCACGCACTCACACCCGCGACTCCTTAAAAGGCAGAGGGTGATATTTACATTCGCGTCGCCACACACCCATGAAGCCACACTTTACACTCTTGCTCGCCGCACTCGCCGCGGCGGCCCCCGTCCCCGCCCCGCAGGCGGGCACCATCACCCCAACACCCACAATGACAACCACGACTCCAGTCTCCTCCACCGCTTTCGCAGCGTCCTCCACGGGTTCCGGCGGTTGGATGCCCTACTCGGCCTCCAGCGTCAGCCTCTCGACAATGACGAGGACGTACACCCTGCCCGGCCGCACTTACACTCTCACGACAACCCTCCGGATGTCGCCGGCCTCGTCGATGTCGATGCGGTACTCGTCGGTGCGGGGCTCGTCGGGCATGATAAGGCCATCGTCGACCTACCGCCCCTCCAGTTCGAACTCGGGCTCAAGCGGCGCCGCCCCGAGCGTCATCATCGGCATCGTCGCCGGCGTGCTCGCCCTCATCATCGGGCTGATCACATGCGTTGTGAACCAGCAGGTGAGTCCAGGAGGACAGCAGGAAGCTGACATGCAGCGCAAGGCCCGCCGCGAGATGCAGCTGCACGGGCCCCACAGGTCCAACCTCACCTTTGCGCGGTCACCCTCGCCCTCGAGCGCGCCGCTCATGGCCACCTCCACGACCGGGACGACCGCGACCACCGCCACCGCCTCGGCAGCGTGGCCCCGTGGGCGGGATACCCTGCGCGACACCGACGTTGACCCCGAGCTGCCCACGTACTCGCGCGAGGTGGAGCCCGGGGCGACTGGGATCCCCGTCCCGACGCTGCGGGAGGGCGACATTGCGGACGCGGCCGCGCCGCCGGCGTACATGAGCCCGACGAACGCGACGGGGTCCGGGCTGCCAGGATACACGTCGCCGACAACGACGACGGGGGAGCGGCATCCCTCCAACCACCGCGGGGAGTAGTTCCGACACGCCCGCACCAACGAGCTCCCCGCCTCCTGCGAGCGGCAGCTCCCCTCCCCCAACCGGGCCGGCGAGCGCGACCACCTCCCAACCCCCTGCGTCTAGAAGCTCCATGTCTCATGGGTCTGGCGGCTCCACATCTCCTGCGTCCAGTAGCTCCCAGCCCCGGAACCAGCAAGAGAGTGGGATCATGTGGTCAAAGCGCACTGTACTGTTGTCCGTGTGGAAGGGCAGCAAGAAATTCCACATTTCAACAGCAAGCCGAGATATCTTGGAGAAACGTGAAATCATAATGTTTCCATGCAAGTTGTACATGTATAACGTCAGCTGTGCGTCGGCCGAGCGAGTTAAGCATGGCAGTACAGTTTGAGTGTCCAGGCCGATCGAACGACAAGGTACATACATGACTGTCGGCGATCAGGTCGCGCCCGCCCCCAATGACACCGCCACACGCGGAAGCAAGTTAATCGAGGCAGGTGACCAGTTGAGTGGAGTCGCAAGACCTGTCCTCTGCGTGACACCGCCACCCCCGCCAGTCCTAAAAGGCTGATGCATATGCTTGACCCCACACCAGCGCCATGAAGCTCCTCGTCCTCCTCGCATTGGCGGCGGCCTCGCCCCTCCCGGCACCCCAGGCGCCAACCACCACCGCGGCGAGCAGCCTCCAGACCGTCTCAAGCCGGCCCTCACTCTCAGCCTCGGGCTCGACCCGCTCCGCCCAGTCCTCAACCAGCACCTCCGGCCCGAGTGTGGTGATCTCGGACGAGTACATATACCATTACTACCCGAACACAGCCACACGCACCTCCTACCGATCGGGAACAGCGTACACGACGTTTACGGAGACGTGGACGTTCACGTGGATTGACCGCACGGCGACGACGGCACGTCATGAAGACTCGGACTCGGGAACTGGCGGGGCCGAGTTCGCAAGCGTGTTCTTTGCGCTCATCTCGCTCATACTCGTGCCCCTCACGTTCATATGCTGCTGCTGCTTCTGTTGCAGAGTAGGTGCTACAGAGAGTGGGGCTGATGACAAAAGCGCCACCCGCGGGAACAGGCCGCACCTGCTTCCACGGTCGACCCCATCATCCCACTCGGGCTGGAGATGCGCCACCGCGAGACAGCCCCAGAGACGGTGCGCGCGGAAGAGCTCCCGCTGTACTCCAAGGCTGAACCTGGGAAGGCGGCGCCACTGGAGGAGGACAGCCATGCCACCCCGCCGGCGTACCACTCTCCCCCAGCAACAAGCAGTGCGCTTCCTCCGGGCGCTGGCGCCGCGTATGTCCCCGGCTGCGCTGCAGACCACGTCCGGCCCCCCGGAGCTGCCTATCCCACTGGTGGCCCGCCTGAAGCTACGACATCGCCGACTGCCGGGGGCGTTCGGTACGGCGCGTAAGTTGGTGTAGGCGAGGGCGAGTCTAGACAATACACGCAACGCTCGACGATGAATCGCACCCATACACGCCACGCTCAAAGATCGCAGTAGTAGTGCCCAATAAACATGATGCAGGGGGTACAGGACAGTAGCGAGGGCAAAGTCCGCGCCGCCCCCGTCAGCTGGCTCGGATACAACAAGCTTAACCCGTGACATGACAACCACCATCTCCCCATGCCTAAAAGGCTCATTCATGTGCAGGAACACCACCACTATGTTCACTCCAGCAGCCGCGTCCTCGCTCGCTGTCCTCCCCGGGCTGCTTCTGGGGTGGCGATCCCGGAGGCCGCACGCCCACGGCACCCAAGCACGCCTCGCGCACATCCGCCTGCCCTCCTCGCAGCGTGCGCCTGCTGGGAGGTGCGTGGTGAGTGAGTGAGCTAGCTGATTGTTGAGCAAGGCACGGCACCGCACCCTGGTCGACCGCCATGCGTCCCATGGCCTTGCACCCACGCGTGGAGAGGATCATCAGTGTTGTCGGTGGAAAGGAGCCGTCGGCTGTGGCATCGTCGCCTGCGGGGTAGCACCTGCGCCGCTGCCGTTGCCACTGCCGCCGGAGACGGTGAGCAGCGGCGATAAACACCACATCCGAAGTACTCTTGAGGTTGAGTCATCGCAGGTCATCCTTGAGCGGGTCAGCACCAGAGCCCGGCGCCAGTGTAGCTCCTCGACCGGTACTTGGCGCACTCGGCCTCCAATCCAGGCCGGCCTGGTGCCAGGTGAGTACCATACGTTTGCCGGCCCATGACCCTGCCTCGAACCGATCGAGCAGTCCTTCGGAAACGGCCCTTCGGAGACGGTTGCCCATTGCCCAACCCACCACGAACTCGGTGATCGCCATCCCAGCCGCGGGCACACGTGGAACGCGGTGGCAAGCTTAAGTGGTACCTCCGGCGGCGGGAGGCATGCCATACCAGACTAGCAGCGCGTTTCCCACCCCTCATAAGGACGACGTCGAGGACGGCACTTTCATGTGTGCCCATACAGCATGAGACTATACCTCCTCCTGGCCGTGACGGCAGCCGCGTCCCCACTCCCAGCGCCGCAAACACTGGAGCCGCCAGATGCCACCAGCAACGGGACCTCGACGCCCCTCGCATCTGCCCCGAGCAGTACCTCTCGCACTAGTGTCTCTCACGCCACCGGCACAACTCACCCCACCTCGGCGAGCACAGACGCAGAGTCGGCAGCAATGTCAGGCGCCGTGAGGTCCGGCGTGATCTTCGGGATCCTCGCTGGCGTGGCGATCTTTGCGGCGATCGCGATGGCCTACTTTCTACGGCATCAGAGCGTGCGTGCATCACCTACCTGGCTGACTCCAGCGCAAGCTCCAGCCGCCGCTGCGCCTCATCCGCACCTCCACGTCGACCAGAAACAGCAACTGCGAGGACGCGTTCGAGCTGCCTGCGTATTCGCGCGAGGTCGAGCCGGGCTCACAGGCCATCCGGGTGGATGGTGGCCCGCCGGCGTATACCGCGACTGGCCCCCCTGCGTTGCCGCGTGCGGGTGGTGGCGTCCCTGCTGTGAGACAGGGTGTTGGAGAACGAGCCGGCAGTACGTAGTGGGAAGAGAGGATCCGCGGGATGCACTTGATGAACTTTGGTCAGTGCTTCTGGAACGTGGTCACCTTTGAGACTCAGTGCCCAACTTATGGCGGGCTTATCTGTCTTGCACTGAACGTGCAGGCGCGACCCCGAGCTGCCGGCGTACTCGCGAGGTTGAGCCGGGGTACGAGCGATCCCGGTGGCGGATGCCCAAGCCCTCGCCCGTGCCTCCCCGCGTGGAGTGCTGTGTGCGACTCTGGGCCTGCTCGCTATGCCCGACGGCGAGCATGACGTAGGAGAAGCAGAGAGGATGCTCACATCCACAGCGAGGTCACTACTATTACGTTGGCGGCGACCGGGCTTGGCAGTCGGCTGGTTCCGGTCGGCTCAGCCATGTTGCTTTGTAATATACCGCACCTCCGGAGGTTGTGACGACGGCATGCACTGCGCCCACCAGCCCAATATAGAGACTGAATGGCACCGCAACATACTCGGCTGGCTCGGATGCACACTTCCATGCTGGGCACCACGATGGCATACTGTGCTCTCTCGTCGCACCGCCTCGCACGCGTGTTCATAAGGTGCGACGTGCGCGCAGGCTTAGGTATCGACCAGCCCAGCCCCGTCCCTGCAATGATGCTCCTCGTGCTCTTCGCCGCCCTCGCGGCCGCCTCCCCCATCCCCGCCCCACAGGGCCCCACCACGATAACGGCCTCCACCACGTCAAGCGCCACGCCAACGTTCACGGGCCTGCCCGTCGGGGAGGCGCCCATTATGAGAGCTGGCATCATCTTCGGCGTCGTCGGCGGCTTCGTGGCCCTGGCGGTCCTCGCCTCGGGCGCGTACTACAACTACCACGTGAGTCTCGCAGCGCCAAGCAGCAGGCAAAGCTGACAGCAGCGCAAGAGCAGGACTGCACCCGCCCCAGCGCTACCCCTGCGGCCCCTACCCTCGGCTGTGCCCACCGTCCGCACCAACACCGACAATGAGCTGCCGACGTACTCGCGCGAGCTCGAGCCCGGCGCGACGAAGATTGCTGCGGAGGAGGAGGCGCCGGCATACCCCGACGCTACGCCGCCCGCGTACCCGCCCGCGAGCGTGGTGAGGGAGGGGAGTAGAGCATAGAGCGTGGCGAAGGCGAGTGGAGAGCCAGCACAGATAGGACCGCTTCGAATAGACTATAGAGCCCCGATATAATGCAGCTGCGAGATGATGGAAGTACACCCTGCATTCCGCAGAGTACAGGCACGGGCTGTGCAGCTGACCCGGATGTCTCGGATCGGGTTTCGGATCGCTCAGCTCGAAAAGCAAATGGGCACTCGATTAGCAGCACCCTAGACGCTATCTTGTAGCGTCAGATTGAGGGTGATGGAGTAATGCAGTGATGCAGTTGATGAGGAGAGATGGTGATGGTGACAAACCTGGCTGGATGAAAAAGGAGGGTGCGGCCATCTCGCAGCAACCGTGCTGCGGGATGCGGATCTGGGGGGCAATCTCCACGGGGCAGCGGGGGCACGGTCATGTCCAAGACGCGTCCTTTGTCGTCATGGACACCCAACATCAAGCCACCTTCCATCCCTCTTCATCCCTCTCTCTTCATCCCTCTCACTTCGTCCCCCCACTTTCATCGCATTCCTCTCCGCCAACGTCTTATAAGCTCGCCGCGCGCCGTCTGCCGCTCCCCATCACACACCTCTCCACCGCTCGCGCCAAAATGTCCGAGCGACGCCCATCCCACTCCCAGTCACAGGTGCGTCCAGCTGAATGTTCCCCACCACCAAGCTGACACCAGGCGCCCGCGCTCCCACCCCGCCCGCAGGCCACCCCGCCGAGGCAAGCCCCCGCCCTCCCGCCCCGGCCGTCGCCGCCGCGCGAGCGCCAGACCTCGCCGGACTGCGGCTCGCCCCAGTCCTCGCAGATCCAGCCCACCTCTTCCCACTCCCGCACCCCCTCCAACTACACCCCCTCCCACTCGCGCACACCCTCCGACGCGTACACCGCCTCTGCAGCGCGAGCGCGCGCCTCCTCCCGCGCCTCGGCGCTCGACCCGACCCAGGACGTCCTCACGGCCGGCGACGGCCTCGCGTCCTCGCTCGGCGTCTCCCCGCCCACCACAACGTCCCACCTCGCCGCGGCGCACGCCCGCCGCCGCTCTTCGCCCACCTACCCCGACGCCGGGCTGTCTGGCGTGTCGGCACAGGGCAAGCAGGGCCCCGCGGATGGGTTGACGGGCTTTGACCCCGCGGCGGGATACCAGGACTCTGGGAGTGGAGGCGCGTTCACGGCCAGCGGGGGGCTGCAGCCCGTGCCGATGAATGCGCCGGCGCTGATGTACGGCGGCGGCGCCAAGTAGAGCCGGTGCGCCTGTCCTGCTCCGCTCCCCACCCCGCAGCATCCCACCACATGCATTGTATACACTGTGTCGACTTGGCACAAACCCGAGGGGCGGTGCCATCGCCGCATCGCCGAGAGGATGTCGGGACGCCGAGAGCCCTTGGAACAACGGCATTACCAGAATCCAAGCACCAATCTGCATGTTGAAACAGCCCTCCCCTCACGTATCATGACTCACGCCCTCGTCCAAGAAGACCACTTGTTCACCGCCACAGGAGGGGCAGACGCGCTCATTTACAGGCTGGGCAGGGATGTGGCACAACTGACAGACCAAAACGGTCCGCACATTACAGCACGTACTCCGGCGTCCTACTACCCCGAAGATTCCGGAGCAGAACTGGAACCATGCAACACTGGAATGCTCGGCATGCTGGCGTGATGGGGCGGGCGCGACTGCTCTTATAAGAGGCACGGCGCTGCGATGAGCACCACAAAGTCCGCAGAGACCACACCCAGTCCCCCATGCTGCTTGCCGCCCTCACCCTCGCCTCCGTGGCCGCCGCGCACACCCAGTCCTTCGGCTCGTCCGCCCGCGACTTGTCCTCTGCCTCGTCTGGGCCCAAAGCCGCCCTTCCGGGCTGGATGATCGCGCTCATTGTCGTCGCGGCCATCCTCGCCGTCATCGGGTTCATCGCCGGCCTCGTGTGGTGGTTCGTGAGTAGACCCCCAACTGCACCGCTGACACCAGTGGATCGCCCGGACAGCATCCAAGGTCGTCAGCGAGCGCTCGGCGCCCCTCCTCCCGACTACCCAGGTGGACGCGGGTACCGGGAAACGCCGTCTCGGCCGCTTCACGTGGGGAGGCGAGCGCCTCGCCTCTCCCATCTGCGAGAACCCCCACGACTACAAGCTGCACAACCCGTACAGCCCGCTCTCGCCCGTCGCCCCATGGCCATTCGCGACCGCGCGCTTGCCCCAACATCACTACCAGCCGATGCCCCAGCCGATGTCCCAGCCAATGCCCCAGCCAATGCCCCAACCAATGCCCCAGCCAAGGCCACAGCCTAACCCCGCGCCCGGGCAACAGATGCTGCAGGTCCCCGGCACCTACGCCGTCCCTCCACAGCAGGCTGTCCCGGCCGGTCCCGCGCCCGCCCCCGCATACTCCACTCATGCCCCTGCCACCCCGGCATACTCCTCTCCCCCACAGCACGCCCAGGGTGCTCCACCCGTGTTCGCCCAGAAAGCGTACGCCGCGCTCCAGGCGCCGCCAGGACACCGGCAATAGACAGTATGAATAGGGTCACTTGGGCTCGTGTTGTGTATGGCGAGGCGGACATCGCCTCGCCGCTGTTCGGGGCAGGCCTGCTCGTCTCCTTGCTCTAGTGCCCTGCTCCATGTCCTGCCACGGACCCCGCCTGCCGTTCCTCGGGCCGGCCAGCCCGTAGACTCACCCGGACACATGCCTGGCCGAGAGCAGCTTGCCCGTCATGTACAAGGCACGTCTCACAAGCCGAGGCCATTGGTGCTCGTCGACAGGATGTCATGGCGTAGGTTGTGGCCGAGACCCTCTCACCGGAGGCGGAACTCGACTTGGACTGCGCTGTCGCCGCCGCGAGAGTTAGTGTCAGTAGCGTAAACTATAGTGCATGGATACATTGCAATGATTATAGCTCGCGGTTGTCAAGGTCCGCCGGTTGGTCACGGGATGGTGATGAAGGCACGCCAATCGGTCTCTAGACCACTAAGCTGGTGCCACCTGCCCACCGCCGCGGGCAGAGGTACGGTCGTCTACGCCAGTGGCCACCTCGGTGCGCTACTGCTACAAGGCCCCGCTTGGCGATGTGTGGGACGTGTGGGGGTGGAAGGGACGGAACACGTTCCGTGGCCACCGCCGTCCAGGCGAGTACGCTGGCGGCGGGCTCTCGAGCACCTCGGTCTCGGCCTCCTTCTTGGGGTCTTCGCGAGAGTACGCCGGCAGCTCGAGGTCGCTGTCGCTCTCGTATGCGTACTTGCGCTCTGCACGGCGGGACTGGGGTCAGACTCTAGGCTCTGTAGATCTGCAGGGGAGGCGATTGCGACGCTTCCCCACATTCCAGAAGGGTTCAGCTTCCCCAAGATGGTGACTCACGAGAAAGTACCACAGCCCCAGGCCGGCGATCAGGCCCACGAGCGCGCACACGACGCCCACGATGGCGCCGACGTTGACCCCCCCGCCGGCCGAGGGGCGGAGGAGCACGCCCGCGGAATACGTCTCCGTCGCCGTCTCGGTGCGGGTGATGGGCGCGGTCTTGTCCCCGCCAAAGCCTTGCCCGCTGACCGTGCGCGTCACCGTGGTCGTGAACATGTCCGTGTCGGGGAGCGGGGCGGGGTACTGCGAGTCGGCGGGGCCGGGGGCGGGGGATGGGGCCGGGCCGGGTGATGGGGCTGGCGAGGGGGCGGGGAACGGCGAGGGCTGCGGCGCCGCCATGGCGCCCGCTGCGAACACGACAAGAGCCAACACCATGACAGCAATGCGGGAGAGTGGGCAAGAGAGCAATGCACACCACATCATCGTGAGAGCTCACTACCACTTGGCCAAACCTAACTTGGGCCCGGGCGAATGGAGTGGCCGCCGCCGCCGTCGTCAAGGTGCTCGTCACACATTTGACAAGGCACGAGGTCCCCGATCCGCCAACTTTATGGCAATGGTGGTGATACCTATACATGCAGTACAAACCTTTTCCCCGCGTGTAGCAGCACAACTCTACTGTCCCGAGGTCCGAGGACCTGGTTTCCTGTCCTGGTCCGTGCAATGCAGTCAATGTCATTCACATCCCCTCAACGGTGGGCGTGAAGGCTTGTGTGGTGGCTCACATGCGCCGTATGCGTAGCATGTGCCGCCGCTGCTCTGTGGTTGGAATGCCGGGCTCGGTCGGCCGCATGCCGCGCACCCGAGTGCCGGCCGCCCGACGGGCCGGGGTATGCCGGCGGCTCGCCGTCCCCGAGGTCTTTCGGGTCGTCGCGCGAGTAGGCCGGCAGCTCGTCGGCCCCGCTCTGGTGCGCGAGGGGGGCAACCCGCACGGGGTGCCGCGATGACTGCGACGACTGCGGTCAGCTCTGCCAAGGGGTGGAGACGGGGCGCGCGATGGAGAAAGAGGCGAGAGGCAAACGCACAAAGCAGCAGCACCACAGGACGATGAGGGTGATGACACCGACGACACCGCCCACAACACCGAGGATGATCCCGAGCGGCGGGTCTGTCTTGGGCATCCACCCCGCTGAAGAGGTAGCGGTAGCGAATCCGCTTCTGGTGGGAAGCATCCGGCCGTTCGAGTACGTGACTGTTGAGACGCTGGTCGACGTGTAAGTCGACGTGCCGGTGCCGTTCACGCGGTTGATGGTGCCCGTGACGGTGCGTGTGAGCGTCGCCGTCGAGAGCGGGTTGCGCGACGAGGTCGAGAATGACCGAGGCGCGCTCCCAAGGGCCACGGAGGCCGAGGACGCGGAGAGGCTGGCCCCGGGTGAGGAGATGGACGCCAGCGAGGGGCTGGGTGCTGTCATGGAGGAGAGGTCCTGCGGCGCCGGCGCGGGTGCGGCGGCTGCGAGCGCTGTTAATGCCAGTAGTGTAAGCTTCATTAGCGCGAGTGAGCAAGAGGAACGTTAAGCACCGCGTCCCATCGCCGAGTCATGCCCATCGCCGAAGCACATCGCAGCCTCGCACCGCCTTGCAGTACCGTCGTCAAGGTCAACTTGGACAGGTCGCGGGCGAGGTACGCCGTACCTATCGTGACGATATCACGTAAGGTGCAAGATGGCAGCCCAATGTTGGCAGCTGCGCAGATTAGAGTGGCCGTGGTCAGGGGAAGGCACGGGTGGGGTTGTTTCATGCCCGTCCTGCTTGAGGCATTATCGATGCTGAACATGTTGCAGGAACTGCTGCTGGCAGGGCGGCTTGGTGCATAGGGCCGAGCTTGTTTCGGCTTCGGACCTTCGGGTGAGTACATCCCACGCTGGATGGGGAACGTGTGAGACGACGGTGGTCGCTCCGCGTCGAGCCTCATTCCGGGTCGTGAGCACACTGTCGACGGCACCCGCGCTTGCGTTGCGGCAGCCGCTCATCGCTTCGCCGATACTACCCATATCTTACATGCAAAACACCATGCTAGTTGAACCCGCGTATACCCAGGATCCGGCGGACATCCGTGACGAAGCGCAGGCTGTCGAGCACGGGTATGCTCTGCAGGAGCGCCTCGTCGTTGGGGTCCGAGGTCCATCCCTCAATGGGAAGCGCATTGGCTGTTGTCAGCGGCGTGTCTTGCTGCACGTGAAAAGTGGAAGAGATGGGAATGCCAGGGTGTGTGGCATGCGGGAAGGTGTGGGACATGGAGTGGGACGTGGAAGCAAAGAAGTGCGAGCGATAGGCGGTCCCCCTCGCTTTCGCGATAAGACATGACGTCTCGTCACATCGGAGCGTGTGACGCGGCGCGGGGTCCCGTCGCCGCGAAGCCTGCGTACGCTGCCATCATCCAGCCCCACTCCCACCCACCCACCCACGCCCGCCATCCACTCCTCCTCGCACTCGTATACTCACCCTTGTTCCAACTGTACGAGATCGGCGAGTTGTCCATGAAGCACACCCGCCCGAGGTCCGGGTCGACGAGCGCAAGATCTTTGATGTAGCTGCCGCTTGGCTGGAGGTAGCAGCTCTCGCGGTACAACCGCTTCGCGAACAATCCGCGCCCATTGTCGAGCCAGTCGATAACGGGGTCGGCGTACTCGGGCATACTTGCCGTGTAGATGACAAGTGTGTACCAAGAAGCAACCTGGTGTTAGTGACAAGTGACAAGTGGTGGGGTATGGGGCCCTCAGGGCCCCGGGTCGGTTCTTCGCCACGAAACGCCTCGTGCCGGGGTGCACGGAACGTGGCTGCCGCAGACGTGCAACGGCACAGAGGGACGCGCTCCGCGCGCTCCTCGGCTTGGGCAATGTGCATGCTGCGGAGACCGGGTGCTGCGCCGAGCGCCGTCACGCTCAAATGCCGCATTTGGCACATTGGCCCCTGTGCGCCCCGCTCATAAACCCCCCTGCGCCCACACACACTCACCTTCTTGAGGAAGAAATCGACGTATGGCCGCTTGTAGACGTGGTACGTCGTTGAGCGACCGTTGAGTACGACCTCGACGGTGTGGCCCTCGCGGCGCCCACGGCGCCCGAACAGCCCAGACCCGATGCCAAGCATGCCGCCACCGGCGTGCGAACTGCCGATTGGCCGGGACGTCGAGTGGATGAGGGTCTCGTCAAGATCGAGGATGAGCGTCTTCTGCAGATGGAAGGGCGTCTGGTGAGGGGTGCGGGGGACGATGGGCGCGGGGATGGCGGGAGAGGGGTGTCTCTGCGGTGCGGCGGGGACGGTAGGGTCAAGCAGACTGGTGACCATGGGGTTGGGGAGGAGGCGGGGGCGGCGGGGCCCACTGTCGACCTCCAGCGCGTGCTTGAGCTTGGCATCTGGCTCGAGCTTGGTGTCGAGCACGCCACGGAACGACACCGTCTCCTTGCTGTGACTGGAACGCAGCGAGAGGTTGAATGTGTCCTTGCGCTCCTCGGCTTCGCTCGGTGCCTCGTCTCTGGTGTCGCTGACCGCGCTATCGGCGCGGGTCACGGGATCGATCCACTCGGGTTCGGACGCGGAGCCTTCATCTGACGTGGCGTCGACGTGCGCGAGATCCGATGTTGTGGAGGAAGCGGGGGATGGCAATGGTGCGGCGACGAGCTCGGGGGGCGGTGACTCGCATGTGCGAAGCCCCCGCTGCTTGTGCCGCAGGATGCGGACTGCACGGGTGTCGCCGACGAGGGAGCGCCAGAATGCCAGGAGAATGGACCACAGAGCCAGTGCAACGCGCAGCAACAGGGGTGTGGTCGGTGGAGGAAGCTTGATGCTCGTGCTGGTTGGGACGCGGCGTCTCCGCCTGCGCACGCGGCGGGCAGGGAGCGCAGACGAGGACGCGGACGAGGGGCCCGCCGAGGGGAAGGGGGTCTGGGGGGCGGACGTGAGGGACGAGGGCCCGGGGTCGCCGCTGCCAGCTGGTGGAGGCGAGAGCGCGAGCGGGGCCGCGGCGAGCTTGCCCTTCGGTCCTGGACCCGAGCCGGCGAGGCGGGCAATGAACGTGTCGAGGCGAGAGAGCGTGTTCATGGCGGGCAGAGTGCGGGAAGGAGGGAGAGAAGGGCGTGGGCTGGAGATGGAAAGGAAAGAAGGAGGATAGTGCGGTGAATGATGGGAGGAGAGGCGTCAATTGTGGAGGCGAGGGAGGGGCGGAGGGCGTGCTAGCGCAACATTGTACACGAAGGGAGAGTGGGTGCTTGGTTCAATTGGATCAAGCTCCGCCAGTTCTCTAGCCTCGAGGCGCAGATCAAGTGCAGAGACCGCCGCTGCAAGACGATCACTGCAGTTGGAGGCGGTGTTGGGTGGCCAACAACAGGTGTGGAGTTGGTGGGGGGGCCGACGTCTGCCGGGAGCAACTGGTTAAGCGCAGCAGATGTTGGGAGCGGGGAGTGGTGCCGCTGCGACGAGGAGGGATGCTTGGGGAGGGCGGAGGGAGGTCGAGGATGGAAGAGGGAGGAATCGCTGGTGATCTGATGAGCAGAGAGTAAGAGATGAGGAGGAGGAGGAGGACGAAGAGGAAGAGGACGGAGGAGGATGAGTGTGTACGAGTGCTTGGTGGGTGCTGGTACGACATTGACCGCTTATGCCCGCCCCACTTGACCGTTCAACCCCTTGTCCTAATGCGCGTCATTACAAGGTTCAGCCACCCTGGCTGGGTCGGTCGGTCCACTCTGCGGGCGGGGGAAATTTGGTTCCGCCGCCACCCAACACAGTTGGTGGGGCTATAGGGCTAGCCCATGGCCCAAGAATCGGACATGCACCTCGGTTTCGGTGGGGAACAAGGGATCACAAGGCGCCACGGACCATACACAGACTCGAGTCTCGAGGCTCTCTCCTCTGGCTCGGCAGCTACGGCAGTGCCCCCCACACCCTCGGCGTCGTCACCTGACTCGTGCTGCGCAAGATGCATGGAATGTCCGAAGGGCACGGACGAGCACGAGCCTGCACGTCTCCTCTTGTCTCGGCTCAAGGATTGGGTGGGGAGACGCAGCACCCCGCGAGCTTGAACCACTGAGCCGGCGATGTGCGAGGGGGTAATTGTGTGCATGCGATCATGAGGGGTGCTCGAGCGCTGTCTCATCGCCTGGCCAGTCTCGCCTCCTCTCGCTTTCGGCTCGGTCCAATCTGTGGGGCAGGAGCAGGGCGGCATCAAGGCAGGAGCGAGCGAGCATGGCGAGTACGATTCCAGCGGACCGGTGCACACGACGATCGCCACGAGCACATGACCTTGGCCGAGGGGTGGAGTGGGGGAGGGGCAGTGGTGATCGCTAGATTGCTGATTGATTACACCGCCGCAGGCGGGTTGCGAGTTGCAGGGCCAGCCATCCGGCTTCCGATTCGGGTCTCCGGCTCCATGCGCGCGTGATTTGAATGGGTGGCGGCGACTGAGACTGCGCCACTTTGCCACTTGGCAGCGGGGCAGTTCATCAGACCCTCATGGAAGACGAACAGCCCCGACAGCCTGAGCGAGGGTGGCGGGGGAGAAGCAGACGGCCCACTTGATTTGGCCGAGTGGTAGCCGAGTGGGGTACGCTGGGTGAGCGGCAGCCAGCCCCTCTGCGCTCGGAGAGAGCTCGTCTGTTGCAGTCTAGACCGCACACACGCCCACACGCCCTCACCGAACAGCCCCACCGAGCAACCGCAGCCTGCGTAGCTCGCGCCCTCGCGTCGATGGGCGCCGTGGGCCGTGGGCTCCGGGCCGTGGGGAATGAGGGTTGGGCGACGCCCATTCCAGCCAAGCCACCGCATGCCCTTGCCCGTGCCCATGCACGACCCGACCACCGCCCCAACTCTACGTCAAAACCAAATAAACGTCGTCCGCAACGAGATTAGCCCTGCAGGCCCGCATCTGTACCATATGCAGAATGTGTCAATGCCTACAATAATCTCTGCCGCCGACACCCCGACCCGGCTCCACCGGCACTCCACGGCCGAGCCGGGGCCTGCTCGTCCCTTCGCCCCTCGATCATGTCGGCCACCTCCGACTCCGACTCCACACTCTACTCGTTGTCCGGGTCAGAGTACATCCGCACCGTGACGTTCATGGCCTGGAGCTCCTGGAATAGAAGCTGCGTGTCAGCGCCACCCATTCTGTCATTTTGTGCCTCGCAGCACACGTCACTGGTGCGTGCCGTGACGCGTGCCGTGAACGGATACTCACCTTGGCCGCGTACGGGATGTAGATCTGCGAGACCTGCGTGCTGTTACGGCAGACCGTGCAGTGGAACTCCTGCTTCTTGAGGTTGGCGATCGCCATCAAGCCGCACTGGTCGCACACGTGCAGGCGGAACGCATCCGACGACTCGTACATGCGCTCCTTGAGGAAGCCGGCAATACCGTGCGAGATCATGCAGTCGCGCTCCATTTCGCCGAAACGCAGACCACCGTCACGCGAACGACCCTCGACCGGCTGGCGCGTGAGGATCTGCAGCGGGCCACGAGCACGCGCGTGGATCTTGTCGTCCACCATGTGCTTGAGGCGCTGGTAGTACGTCGGGCCAAAGTAGACCTGCGCACGCAGCTTGCGCCCAGTGTGCCCGTGGTACATGACCTCGAGACCACGCGACTGGTACCCGCGCTGCCGCAAGAACTTGGACACGGACTCGACCGTGAGCTCGGTGAACGGCGTCGCGTCGCCCTCGCGGCCGGTAAGCGTTGCAAGCTTGGACAGCAAACACTCGACCAAGTGTCCGATGGTCATACGCGACGGAATGGCGTGTGGGTTGATGACCAGGTCCGGCACGATGCCCTCCGCCGTGAACGGCATGTCCTCCTGGCGGTAGGTGATACCGATCGTACCCTTCTGTCCGTGACGCGACGCAAACTTGTCACCGATCTGCGGCACACGAGTCGAGCGGATACGGATCTTGACGAACTTGAGACCCTCTCCGTTCGTCGTGATCATGACCTGGTCGACAACACCCTGCTCGGTCGACTTCATCGGCGTCGACACGTCGCGCTTAGTGTGCGTCGCTGAGCGCTGCCCCAGCTCCTCAGAGTCTGGAGGGATCGGCGCCGTCTTGCCGATGATGATGTCGTCGCCGTTGACGTTGGTCGCGGGGGTGATTAAACCGTCGTTGTCGAGCTTGGCGTAGCGGTCGCTCGGCCCAGACTTCATGCGCAAAGTCTCGTTGCGGTCTGGCTTCTCAAACGCCTCCACCTTCTGCATACCGACCATCTTCTCGGTGTCGGTGTACGCGCGGTAGTAGAGCGAGCGGAACAGGCCGCGGTCGATCGACGACTGGTTCATGATGACCGAGTCTTCCTGGTTGTAGCCCGAGTAACACAGAATGGCGACAATGGCGTTCTGGCCGGCCGGCAGTTCGGAGAAGCGGAGGTACTTCATCGACTGCGTGGTGGCGAGAGGCGACTGCGGGTAGTACAGGATGTTGGCCATCGTGTCCATGCGCAGCTGGTAGTTGGTGAGGTAGATGCCCATCGCCTGCTTGCCCATGGCCGACTGGTATGTGTTACGCGGAGACTGTCGGTTAGTCACGGGTGTGTACTGAGATGCTCACCTGGTTGTGGTCGGGGAACGGAATAATGGAGGCACAGACACCAAGGATCATACTTGGGTGAATCTCCATGTGGGTGTAGTTTTGAGACCAGTTGCTCGACTTGATACGCGCCGATGGGTCGAATGCCTCGAGGTTGTGCGCCGCCTGCGCCTTGGCCACCTCCTCACGGCTCTCGAACTGCTGCGCATTGTCGAGGTCCTCGTGCGTCATCGCGATGAGGATGGTCTCCTCCTCCTCGGCGTCGACGTACTCGACGATGCCCTCCGACAACAACTCGTCCCACGCCGACTGCCCCTGCTGCAGCTCGACAGCTCCGTCAGCAATGTTGTCGAGGCGGTCGATGTGCTCGCGCTTCAGTCGCAATGTTTGCGACTCTTCGTTGACGATGAAGAGTGGGCGGCACACGCGACCCGCGTCCGAGTACAGGCGCAGCTCGCGCTCGCGAATGTCGCGCACGATCGAGACCTCGTGCTTGAGCTGGCCACCGCGGCGCATCTGCAGGAGGTTCTGGTGGAGGGTGTAGGCGTCTCTATGGATGCCCATCCATACACCGTTGACGAACACCTTGGTTGCCGATGGCGCGTTGCCGTACTCGCCCTGGTCCTCGAGACCCCACTCCTCGAGGAACTCCATGACGGGTGCAGAGTACGAGCCGACCGAGATGTAGGACATGAGGGCGAGGTTCTTGACCAGACCACAAGCCTGTCCTTCGGGTGTCTCGGCCGGGCACACCATTCCCCAGTGCGTGTTGTGCAGCTGACGAGGCTTGGCAATCTTGCCGTCACGACCGATCGGGGTGTTGGTGCGGCGCAAGTGGGAGAGCGTCGACGCGAACGTGTAGCGGTTGAGCACCTGCGACACACCGGCACGGGCCTGCATGGCCTTGGCCTGGTCACCCCAGTTACCCGTGGCGAGCGAGTACTTGAGACCGTTGGTGATGATGCCGGGCTTGATCGCCTGGATAAGGGTGAACTCCTTGTGCGTCTCGACACACTTCTGGAGGTGGCGGTAGACGTCGCGCGTGAGCTTCTTGAACAGGATGCGGAACAGGTTGGCGAGCAGGGGCCCAGCCAGATCGAGACGCTTCTTGCCAAAGTGGTCACGGTCGTCAAGCTCCCTGCGGCCCAGGGCAGCCGAGCACAGACGGTGGATCATGTAGCCGAGGAAGTAGGCCTTCTTTGACTCGAAGCCCTCGGACACGGACACGTGCGGCAGCATCTCCTTCTGGAGAATGTCGAAGGCCGCACGCTGGCGCTGCGCGCGCGTGCCCTTCTCCTGCTGGCCACGACGACCAATAAAGTCGAGCGCAGTGTCGCGGTCCTGCACGGCGAACGCCTCTTCGATACATGGCCGCAGCATCTCGAGGAGAGGCGTGTCGTTGCTGTCGAAGCAGATGTGGGAGAGGACATCACGGTCGGGCACGATGCCGAGTGCGCGGAAGATGATAACGATCGGGATGTCGACCTTAGTGTAGGGCAACGACGCGCGGATGACCGAGCCCGTGGTCGTGCGCTCAGCCGCACGCGCGTACATCCTCACGACCGTCTTGGATGGCATCTTGCCACCCTTCTCCATCTGACTCGTCACTTCAGAGAAGAACGTGACGGCGGACGGGTCACCCTTCTTGAAGACGTAGACGTGGTTGGCCGCCATGCGCTCCTGGGCGATGAGGACCTTCTCCGAGCCGTTGATGATGAAGTAGCCACCCTGGTCGTAGGGGCACTCGCCGAGCTGGTAGTAGTTGTCCTCGGGCAGACCGTGCAGGAGACAGAAGTTGGAGCGGACCATGACGGGCACCTTGCCAATCCAGATCTTGTCCTCCTCAGTCTCCTGCATCACGCCGTTGATATCCGTTGCTGGGCGCCAGTCGGCCTCGATCGGGTCGTCGACGTTGCCCGCAGTCAAGGTCGACTTCTTCATGTCGACGTACAGCGGCGCTGCGTACGTGAGGTTACGCGAGCGGGCCTCCTGCGGGAACATGCCGACCGTCTGGCCGTCGATTTCCGTAATGGCGACCTTGGCTAAGTAGATTTGCCCAAACTGAATCTCATAGCGGCGCTGAGACAGTCAGCACCAACACTTTCCTAAGCTGCAAGCGCGCCGCACGCCAGTCTGACAAACAGACAAGCAACGACCCTCGACTCACCGTCTCGTCACCCGCAACACCAGTGTGCTGGGTGTGCTGGTCGAGAGTCAACTTGGAGCTCTCGTCGACCAGCTCCTGCATGGTGTTCTCGACGAACTCGTTGAACGACTCGAGCTGCTGGCGCACCAGGCCCTTCTCGTCGAAGAACGAGTTGATGACCTTCCAGTAGTCCTCCTGCGCGATCGAGTCCGACTCCTCGGCGTACTCCCCGCCCTCGTCATACTGATAGTCGGGGTTGTACTCGTAGCCATCGGCGGCAGTTCCTGTATGTTGTAGCAACGATCTCTCAGCATCAGAAAGGATATTCACCTGCATCCATGTTGGGCAGTGGGGTATCGGGCCGCGCGCGTGCGTGCGGCCTGGACAGGAGCGGAAGAGGGGGAAAGGGAGGGAAAGGGGACGAAGGAGAAAGGACGAAGGAGGAGTGGCGTGAAGGGGGTGCGCGATTGCGAGTCGACAAACGCGCGCGCCTTGTTGGGGCGCTTTTCGATCAACGGGCGGTCGAGTGTGGGCCAGATGCGCGGGGAAGCGTTCTGGAGACTGCGGTTGCCGAAGAGATTGAGCGAGTGGTCGACTCGCTGGATGTGATGGAGAGAGGGTGGACAAACAAACGACTGGAGAGTGCGAGCAGTGATCAAGCGTGTGGCATTCGTTTGCCGCCCAGTCGCCCAACAAGTCGTTGTGGGTGCTGCGGTGCCGCGGTCCTTGGCCTTGGACGTGCACCCACGACATACCACGTGGCAACTTTAATTCCGGTGTGGCACTCACCCACCTCACCCAGGCCTCCCAGGCCTCCCAGCTCATGCAGCTTTGATCCCGTTCAGACCTCCACCGGCGGCGACCTGGGCATAGAGAATTTCTGAACGCTTGACACAGGGTGAGAAACATCACAACACAACACCCACACCGAAATGGTCACCAGCAAGAAGACCACGCGCGCTGCCCCCAAGGGCAAGGGCAAGGCGAAGGCGGTCCCCAAGGTCGTCGAGCCAACACCCTCCCCCTCCCCGGAGCCCGAGCTCGAGGAGGACGACGAGGAGATCGACGAGGCGGGCTCGGACGAGGAGGAGGACTCGGACGACGACGGTGTCGACGAGGAGGGCATGAAGCGCCTCATGGAGCTGGTCGGGCCCGAGGACCTGGACGACGTCGAGCGGTCCCAACTGGGGATGGACGAGGACTCAGACGAGGAGGGGGATGGGGACGAGGATGACGAGGAGGAGGGCGAGGAGGAGGGCGAGGACGAGGACGCTGAGGAGGTGAGCTACCGCCCCACAGCAGGCGGCTGACATCAGGATGACGACGTGGTCATTGCTGAGGCGGACGCGGACGCGCTGGCGGTGGACGAGCTCGGCTCGGACGTGTCGGTGGACGAGGACGCTGTGCCCGCGCGCAAGGTGACGGCCAACAACAAGCCGGCCATGCGCATCCTAACCGAGGGGATCCGCATGACGAACACCGAGTGGCCCGAGCACCTGATCATTCAGTCCAAGACGGTGCTGGACGTGGACCCCAACGACGGTGAGCTCTCGCTGTTCGCCACCAGCTGACATCAGACCTGAAGCGTGAGATGGCGTTCTACAAGCTGGCGCTGGACGCGGTACCTGAGGCCCGCAAGCTGTGCTCCAAGTACGACATTCCCTTCTCGCGGCCAAACGACTACTACGCCGAGATGGTCAAGAGCGACGAGCACATGGAGCGCGTGCGGACCAAGCTCGTCGAGGAGGCGCAGGGCATCAAGAAGAGCGAGGAGGCCAAGAAGCAGCGCGACCTCAAGAAGTACGGCAAGCAGATCCAGGTCGAGAAGCTCAAGCAGCGCGAGGCCGACAAGCGCAACTTCAACGACAAGGTTGCCGGGCTCAAGCGCAAGCGCAAGGACGGCGCCGAGATTGGCGACGAGCACGACGAGTTTGGCATCGAGATCGACAACGACGACGACGAGCCCCGTCGCCAGGGCCGGGGCGGCAAGGCGGGCGGCAAGACCAAGATGCCCCGCCAGGCCCGCGACGCCAAGTACTCGCTCGGCGGTAGCAGCCGCCGCGCGAAGCAGAACACGCGCGAGAGCGCCAACGACATTCCCGGGTGGGGCGGCGGCGAGAAGAAGGGCAAGTTTGGCAAGGGAGGGGCCAAGGGCGGCGGTGGCAAGGCGCAGCGGCCTGGCAAGGCGCGCCGCCACTCGCGGAGGAAGTAGACCTAGACATGCATGCATATTGTACCATAACATGAAGAGTTGGCCAGAGTGGTGGTCGCTGTGTGGAAATGTCAGAGTGGGTGGAGAGTGGAGGCATCTCCGTCTGCCTCCACGTGGATCGCCGCGTCCTCGAACTCATCTTGGTGCGCCGCGTCCAACTCTCCCTCAACCACAACAACCATGGACGCCGACCCGCTCTACCACATCAAGCAGCTCTTCCACCGGGGATCGTACAGGGGTGAGCATCCCCCACTGCGAGACTAACCGCAGCGGCGATCGAGGAGGCCTCGGACCAGCCGCTCACGCCCGGCGGTGACGCCGCCCTCCAGCGCGCAGTGTACGTGGCGCGGGCGCACCTCGCCCTCTCGCCGCCCGCCGTCTCCGCAGCACAGGGCGTGCTCGCGCCGTTCCTCGACGACTCGTCGCCGGCGGCCAGCGCGGCGGCCGCGCTCGCGACCTACCTCGGCGGATCGGCGGAGGCGGTCGACAGTGTGCGCGACCTCGTGATCGAGGTTGAGGGCGGCGAGGTCGGCGAGGAGTGGGAGGAGGGGACGGTGCGCGCGCTCGCGGGCACCATATTCATCCTGGAGAAGGAGTACGAGGAGGCCGTCGCGACGCTCAACGAGGGCAAGGGGCGGGAGGACCTCGAGTGGTGAGTGTCGAGGGAGCTCCTCTCCTCCGAGCTTTCTTGCGTACGGGCTGAAGCTGACACCAGCCTCGCGATCCTCGCGCAGCTCCTCCTCGCGCTCGACCGCCGCGACCTCGCCAACTCGACGTACGCGACCGCCAAGCGCATCGGCAACGACAGCACGCTCGTGCAGGCCATCGAGGCGTGGATCGGCCTCAAGACAGGCTCGCGCCCCCTCCACCAGGCATACTACTTCTACGAGGAGCTGTACCAGCTCCCCGCGGGGCGGACGCCGGGCGTGCTCGCTTCGCACGCGGCGGCGCACCTCCTCCTCGGGCATGCGGAGGAGGCCAAGGCGGACATTGCGGACGCGGTGGGGTCTGGCGGTGCCGCTGACGCCAACGTCCTCGCTGTGGCGACGAGCCTCGGCGACGCGGATGCGCAGACCCAGCTTGCTGCTACGGCGCACCCGTACGCGGCGGCGCTCGCGGCCAAGGAGGCCGCGTTCGACGAGGCGGCCGCCAAGTTTGCGGTGGGTGCTTAGAGGCCGGACGCCAGAGTTGGACACACTGTAGAAGATGCACCGATAGCTGTAAGCGTTTACGCTGCGAGGGCGCCGAGAAGGATGCAGGTGGCGCTGATCAGATGCTCCGCCCTGGAGGCCGCTGTTTGGTCTCTAGCCCGACAACATGCATTCTAGATAGACTTGACAACTACAGCTTGGCCCGGTCGTCCTCCTTGTCCCACACCCCCGCCTCGATCGTCGTGAAGAAACGCCACATGCTCTCGGCGAGCTTGTGCGGCTTCTCCTGCGTAATCTTCGGTCAGCGCTCTGTGACACACTGGGACTCACGAGATGCCCCGCGTCGGGGAAGCGCTCGTTGCGCGCACGCGGCGGGCGCCACACCATGTCGCGCGTCTTCTCCTCGCCGTACGTCGCGACAGGGATGTTGGCCATGACGAACCCGACGGGGCAGGTGAGCTTGGGCAGCGCCATCCACCCGTGCGCGACGCCCTCGGGCTCGGTGAAAACCGCGGCCTCGCACCACGCCGGCGTGGCGAGCGTGACCTCCCCCTCGGGCTGGTTGTAGTCGACGGGCACGATGCCGTGCGCGACATACAGGTCGAAGACGTCCTTGTCCCACGCGGCGAAGAAGGGCTGCGCGCGCATCGCCTTGGCCGCCTCGGCGCGCGAGGGCCAGTGCGTCCGCCGCCGGATCGCGCCCGCGGAGAGCGCGTACACGTTCAGGCGCTCCTTGAGCCACCGCTCGTACGGGACGTAGTGCGGCGGCACCATGGGGTCGACGAGGAAGAGGGACTCGAAGAGGTCCGGCCGCGCCGCGGCGGCCTGCACGAGCGCGTTGCCGCCAAAGCTGTGCCCGATGCCCACGACCTTGGGCATGTTGGCGGGCCGCGCGTCCGTCCACGCCAGCTGCCACCCGGGCCGCCCCTCGCTGGCATACACGCCCGGCAGGACGTGCGTCACAAAGTTGAGGACGTCGCGCGAGTCGTCGCGCCACGCCTGCACGTCGCCGAGGCGGCCGGCGTTCAGATCCACGCTGGCGGCGTGGTTGGCGTCGTCAAGCAGCCAGATGTCGTCAATCTCCACGGTGGTGGGGCCGAGCTCGGCCGCCGTGCCGAACACGGCGCCGGGGGTTGTGGGGTCGCGCGCGAGCAGCGAGCGCAGCGCGACGTGCCAGTGCTCCTTCTGCAGCCCGTTGGCGTGCGTGCACACCAACACCTTGCCGCGCCCCGTCGGCTTGTCGCGGCGCCAGCGCTCCGCCGCGAGCCAGTGCCCCTTGGGCTGCGCGGCCTGCACCTCGGCATACGTCCAGTGGTGCACGGCGTAGCGCGTCTCGACACACTTGTTCGAGTCGGCGGTGAATCTGGCAACCTTTTCCTCCTTGGTCTCGCCGGCCTTGGCGTCGGCCGTCTTGTAGGGCAGCGAGGAGCGCGAGAGGGTCCCGTGCGCCTCGGCCAGCTCCTTGGGGTACGCGGCCGGCGCGGCGTGGTAGCTCCGCGTCCAGCCCTGCGGGGGCGGGGCGAGCTCGGGGCGCGGTGGGGCCGGCGGGGCGGCCTCCTCGGGGTGTGGGAGGAGCGGGAAGAGGGGGCGGTTGGGCGCGAGCGGGTCGGGAATCTTGCTCGGCGCCGTCATGCGCGGGTAAGTGGTGAAGCCTGCTTTCGAGGACATGGTGCGCAAGTGTAGAAGTGGTAGCCGACGGAGGGACATGGAGCGATATCAAGAGCGCGCGAGATGGGCCTGGGGGAGGGGGACGGCCGGTCTCGGCGGCGCCGGTAAAGAATGCGGAGCGGCCACGGCCGGGTTCCAAAAGTAAATGCCGCCGGATCGTCGGGTATACATCCCTAGCCCAGCCGGGGTGACTCACCCCCCCCCTCGCGAGCTCGCGTACTCGCATCGATCCGTGGAGCATTCTCATCCAACTTCTCATACTGGGCGGTCTTGACGGTGGCAGGCTCTCCAAGCGCCATCTCACGTACCATCGTCTCACAGCACGCGCCAGCGGTCCTTCTGAACTGGGCGGGGACTAAGAATGGCGACAACTACTGAGAAACCGGCCTCTCGGTGTTGCCTCGGTGTAAAACTACAGCAACAACACCGTTCCAGAGAGCAGATTTACACGCACCAGGCCCTTCAAACGACGTCCGGAAGTGGTGGACTGGCGCAGAGCAGTCGGATCGCAAAGATTGCAGAAATCGAAAACTCGCCGCAATCCTCAGGCGAGACATTCTCTCACAGCAGGTGCGGTGAATTTTGCTGAACCGCGCTGTGAGCCCTCCACTCCGCACCCAGCCTCACGGCATCGTATCCAAGCAAACCCATAATCATACCATACTAAGAAGACATCTACACTAACCCTGCTGATGCTCATGCCGACCCGTCGCCGATGAACCGCGCCTTGACCTCGCGCCCGTTCAGCCCCTTGGCCACGACGACCTGCGTGTCGCCGGGCATGAGGTCGAGCGCCTGGTCGCTCCACTCGCACTCGTCCCCGTCGACGTCGAGCACGAGGCCCTTGACGGGCTTCTCGACGGTGATCGTGACCTCGTCGCCGTTCACCTTGATCGCCAGCCCGGGGTCGGGGAACGTGAGGTACTTCCACGGCTCGGGCCAGTTGGCGTAGCGCGCGAGCACCTCGCCGTCGGCGATGAGGCGCGCGCCCACGACAATGGGCTTGGGCACCTGCGAGAGCGAGGTGCGCGTCTCCTGGCCGGGCACGGTGCCCTTCCACACCTCGGTGGAGGCGTTGGGGGCGAGCTCGACGTCGAACGTCTTGCGCGCGACCTCGCCCGCGTCGAGGTCAAACGACACGAGCTCGATCGTCGCCGCCTTGCTCTCGAGCGTCGAGTTGCACGCCCACAGCTCGAGCTCGTGCTCGATCGTGTAGTGCGCGAGGCTCATGTCGCTCGCGTTCTTGCGCACCTCCTTGCGCGCCATGCCGACCGTGTAGGGGCGCATCTCGCGGGCGATGGTGTAGAAGGACGGCTTGGGGCGCAGGTAGTAGTCGCAGATGGCCCACGACACGCACGGCCAGCAGTCGTTGATCTGCCACACGAGCGCGCCCGAGGTGTACTCCTTTCCGCGGCCGCGCCAGTTGCGGCGCCAGAGGCGGTACGCGGCGCCGAGGGTCTCGGCCTGCATCGCCTGCGTGTAGTAGACGTACGAGGGCATGTCGAACGCGTGGCGGAAGTTCTCCATGAGGTAGAGCTCGAGGCGGCGCTCAAAGCCGTCCGCCTTGTTGTGGTTGACGCTAATCCGGCTCTGGGGGAACGCCTGGTCCTCCTGCCCCTTCTCGAACCACTCGTTGACCGTCCGGATGTTGGGGTAGCCCTGCATGCCGAACTCGGAGACGAAGCGGCCCGCCAGCTTGTCCCAGTTGGCCCAGGGCTCCTGCGTCCCGTGCCACACGTTCCACTGGTGCACGTCGCCGACCGTGAGGTCGCCCGACGTCTTGCCGCCGTACGGCGACGAGGGCCAGTAGAAAATGTCCGAGCAGCGCTCGACGACCTCGGGCAGCAGGATCTCGTAGATGTGGCGCGCCGGGAACTTGGTGTGCATGTAGTCGCCGCTGTTGTCGTTGTAGTCGACGACCTTCTTCTCCTCGGCGACCTGGTAGTCCTCGTTGTTGCCGGCAAAGATGACGACCGAGGGGTGCGCGCGCATGCGCTGGACCGCCTGCTCGGCCTCGGCCTTGATGCTGGCGTTGATCTTGTCGTACGAGGGGTACAGTCCGCAGCCGAACATGAAGTCCTGCCACACAAGCACACCCTTCTCGTCACACGCGTCGTACAGCGCCTCGGCCTCGTAGATGCCGCCCGCCCACACGCGGAGCATGTTCTGGTTGCCCTTGATGAGCAGGTCGACCCACGCGCGGTACCGGCTCTCGGGCATCTCGGTGAGGAAGTTGTCGCCGGGGATCCAGTTCGATCCGCCGCAGAACACGCGGATGCCGTTCACCTCGAAGAGGAACGACGTGCCGGGCGCGTCGGGGAGGGGCTCCTGCACAATCTCGACGTGGCGGAAGGCGGTGCGCTGCGCCGAGCGGGCGATGACAGCCCCGTCGCGGTCAAGCAGCGCGACCTCGAGCGAGTAGAGGGGCTGGGCGCCGTAGTGGATGGGGTACCACGCCTCGACCTTGCCGGTAAGGTCCCAGCTGGGCTTGTCGGTCACCTCGGACTTGACGACGCTCCCGTTCGAGTCGGTGAGGGTGTACGCGAGCTTGGCACCCTCGGGCATGGCGGGGATCACGTCAAGCTCCGAGACCTTGAGGGTCGCGGCCTCCCACTTGCCGTCGCGCTCCGCCAGCGTCGTGTCGACGCGGAGGTTGGCGAGACGCACCCCATACGTCTCGAGGTACACGGGGCGCCAGGGGCCGATGGTCATGAGCACCGGTCCCCAGTCCCAGCCCCACCCGTACTGCGCCTTGCGCGAGTAGAGGCGCGAGCTGTCGCCGTTCCAGAGCGCCATGGGGCCGCCGTTGGCCGCCTCCTCCTTCTTCGCCTCGAGGAGGGGCGCGGCGAAACGGAGCTCGAGCGAGTTCGTCTCCTTGAGCTTGCCCGCGACGCTGAGGCGGTGCGAGAGGAACATGTTGTCCGTCTTGGCAATCTCCTCGCCGTTCAGGAGGATGGTGCAGTACGTGTCAAGGCCGTCGAGGACGAGGTCGGCGTGGGGAGCGGCGAGCTGCGCCGACGTCGCGTGGAACGTCGTGCGGAACGTCCATGCCGACTCGTGGATCCCTGGGGTTAGCGAGTTGCCTGGGAAGCGAAGCGATTCGGCGGGGGGCCGGGGGAAGGGGGAGGGGATGAGTGAGAGAGGGGAGAGAGGAGGGATGGGTGGGTCGGGGGCGGACGAGAAGCGAGAGGTCGTTGAAGCGAGAGGGAATCCGTCGCGGTCACCACTCACACTGGCAGTCCCACTCGTTGAGGCCCTTGTACGGGTCCGCGATCTTGCCCGCCTTGATGAGCTCGACCTGCACGCTCGTGGGGACCTTGCACGAGGCCCACTCCTCGGTGACATCGGGCTCGGTCTCGGACGCGACGCGCGAGAACTCCCACCCCTTGATCGTGGCGCGGTGCGCGTCGAGAATACCGCCGTACTTTGCAGAGTCGGCCATGGTTGAAGTTGTTGCGATATGGGGAGAGCACGAAGCAGTCCCCGCGCCAGCGTTATAGCCTGCAGCTAACGGGCCATGGGCTGGAGAGACAACAACCCGGGCCGTTTCGGGCCATTTTTCGGCCCGTGATAAGACCCGCCAACCATACGCTCTTTTGTGTCGGCTCGTAGAGCGGCTTGTCCCGGTACGCCGCGTACACCGGATGCATGGATACATCTACTCGTGGTCGTGATATGCTACTAGTAACAGAGTGTAGAAGAATATAGTCTAGGTAAAGGCATGAGGCATGGCAACTCGGCATGTTGGCCGGTGGCAAAAAATCGCCGGGCTCGGCGTCCCTGGCGGATTCCCTCTTCTATCGGGCCAAACGTCGCCCCATTCTCTCGCACGGCCCGCTGCGTACGTGGGCCAAGCCGAGCCCGATACCGCCGGGCTACAGCTGCATGCTCGCGTTCGTGTGGTTGAGCGTCGAGTGACGCGGAAGCACGCCGAAGTTGCGAAGCGTCTCCTCGTCTCTAACATATGTGCGTGCGAAGCGCTCCTTCTCGCAGTTGAGCGCCCACACCCAGCGATCACGCTCGAGCTGGTGTCAGTCACCTCACGGCGCGGTACAAGTAGGCTCACCTTGCTCCGCGCACGGCAGATCAGCAGGCGCTGAGGCTCCTTTCTGAGCGGGGGCGGCACAAAGTTCGCCTGCGCCCCCGTCTCCTTTCTGTTCTCTTCGAGGTCCCACGGCTGCGGGGGCGCGAACCGCCCATGCGGCCAAAGAAGGCGAACACAGAACGTCGTGTCCTCCGCCCCGTCCGTGCTCTGCAGCCCGTCCTGGTACACCCTGTTCTGAGGATCCCATGCCGTCTCGTTCAGGTTGGCGTCGAGCTCGTCCTGCGCCAGCATACCCGAGTAAACCTGCTGTCAACATCATTGTGTGTCCGAGGGCTTACGAAAGAGCCGAAGAGCGGCCACACCGCGCGCCGTGGCTGCATGCCTGCACGCCCGTCGGACGAGAAGGCGACCAGGCTGCCCTGCATGATGACGAGGTAGAGCGACCTGGTGTCAGAACATTCCCAAGGGCTGCGCCCTCGTACTCACCTAAACTTGCCCCACCTGCTGCGCCGCACATACACCCGCCCCGAGTGGGTGACGGGCCGGCACCCATCGATTACACACCAGTTCCACAGCTGGTTCACAAGGGTCTCGGTGCTGATGTCCATCGCGGATCCCACGAACGCCTCTCTTCCCATGTGGAGCTGGACCACATCCATCGCGCTGCGCGCGTCCACGCGGCGGCGGAGGGACCAGTACCTCACGAGCTCTGTGAGGCGGTTGACCCACTCGGCCGCGATAGCAGGCGTGTGCGCCTCGAACACGATGGTCGCGCCATCGCGCAGCGCCACCTCAAACTCGCGCTGGGTCTTCTTGCCCTCCTTCTGCAGTGGCGTTAACCCAGTGTTGCGCTTATGCGGTGGTGCGATGTGCATAGTTTCCGCGCGCTGTGGTTGAGGGATGTCCAGAGGTGCTAGTTCAGACTGCAGTGGTGCAGCGACTGACTTGGAACGAGGGCGGGCGTCCGCGCTCGGAGGCCCCTCGGCTGTGTAGTTCGTCTCGTTGACGTCAACTGGCGGCGCTTCCAGTCCGCCCGTGAGCTCAGTCGGCTTGACGAGCTTGGCGCTCGCGATTCTCGAGAGGTCGATGCACCCCGCGCACTTCTCGACGAAAGTGGCGAGGCGGCGACGCTCGCCGTCGAGGAACTGCTTGTGCAGCTCGGGGAACAGCTCGGCCGGGGACGACCCGCGCTTCCGCGGCCTCAGTGGCGGCGTGGCCGCATTCGCAGCGCAGAAGAAGACGTGCCCGTCCGCGACGCAGAGGTATACCTCCTCCTTGGGGGAGACGGACGTCTTGTGGCGCACGAGGTAGCCCTCGATGCCCTCTGGCTCGGCGAGCATCGTGCCGTCTTCGAGCCGGACGCGGACGCCATGGTGCGTCGCGTCGCGCACCTGTAACGAGGCCTTCGGTCTGGAGAGACCGTGGGCGAAGCTCGCGAGGAGAGACCACTCGCGCGGCCTATCTGTGACGGTCGTGTCCCAGCATACCCATTCGAGATTCGGCTCGACCTCCTTCCACGCCAGCTGGAGCTTGGGAATGGCGCCAAGCTCGCGCATTAAGCGAGTTTGCTCTGTGTTGGACATAACGGCCTTCCACACCGAGCGCAGGATCGTGTCCGAGTTGAAAGTCGTACTCGATGGCTCCTCAGGAATCGCGATACGCAGCGTCTGCTCGAGCACCGGCACGCGGATATCCAGCTGGCGCGGGAGCTTGACACCCAGCTGGCCTGTGATGTACCAATGCCAGTCGAGGGCGCGGGACTGTTCCCCGAAGGTGATGAGGAAGACCGCAGACCCCTCGCGGCTCATGTGGAGGGCCTCCGCGAGGCGACCGTGGCGTGTACGGTCCCACCGCGACGTCTGGCTGCGTAACGACTTGTCCAGGTGCCGCGCCGTGTTGCGCACAATAACGGACCATGGGCACACCAGCGCGAGCGTCATGTCCGTCTTGTTGAACACCGAGAGCGACGTAGGCGCCGAGAGCGGCACGCAGAACCGCAGCCGCTTGTGCCCCTTGATCTTCTCCTGCAGCGGCCAGAACTGGTGTCAGCTTGCGACGTCAAGGGAGCTCACCCAGTCGAGATAGAAGTCTATTGACGTGACAGTCATACCCAGGACGTACTCCTCCATAGGCTCGATTCGGTAGCACGGGCTGCGCCGTTGCGTCATCTCGTCAAAGTGCCCGATGCTCTCGTCGCGGTGCCGCCCGACCTTGATGCACGCGCGGTCGCGCATGACAATCCCACCAGGGAGCACGTCGTCGTCGATGGGCACTGCGTCGCCGACAGCGTCTGCGCTCGTGCCCTCCACGTCGGAGCCTGAGCGCGCGAGCACCGCGTGCGGGTGAGCGGGCGCCTGCGCCCCGCTGGGCGCGACGTCGTCCGTCTGTGTGAACTGCACCGTCTTGGATCTGTGCGCCCGATCCATGTCGCTGTACTCGCGCGTATCGGGGCGTAACGCAGACTTGAGGCGCGCGTTGATGGCCTGCTTCGCCTCGCGGCCGAGGCTCGCGATCGAGCCGGATGTGCGCGAGCGGTGGCCCCGCGTCTCAGACTGGCGCGGGGAGAGGCTCGAGGGGCCCAGATCCGTCTCCTCGTCCGATGAGTGGATCAGGCGCGCACGCGAGTCACCCTGTGAGCTTGCGCCTGCTCTCGGCGACGACTGCAGGCTCTGGTGCCCTTCGCTTGGTGGAGGCCGTGGCGGATCGGGCACGATGGCGTGGAAAGTCGACTCGTCCGACCCGTCGTCGGCCCCATCGCGAGCAGTTACGAACGTCTCGCCGCCCGTCGAAGATGTCGAGCCCGCTCTACTGGGGTGCCCACGCTTGATTGGCGGCCGCGAAGGTGTCGATGGTCCCGATACTGGCGCCGGTGGCCCTGGTTCTGGCGTCGACGGCCCTGCCTTCGGGGGGTCCTCTATCTCGTCTTGGTGCAGCTCGTGGTGCACCACCTCGGGCGAGTCCTGCATGTCCTCGCCGAGCACCGACGCAGGGGTGCCCGGCTCTCTGTCGTCCTCCTTGTCCGGCACCGAGTCAAACTCGGCGCCAATGTCGAAGCTGTTGCCGACCCACACATCCCCCGGCCCCTTCTTCTTCTTCTTCTTGTCCTTCTTCTTGCCTTTCTTCCCGACCTTCTTGTCCTTGTCCTTGCCTTTGCCCTTCTTGTCCTTCTTCTTCTTCTTCTTGGGCGCGGGCTCCTCATCGTCATCGCTGCTCGAACTACCGGTGTCGTCCACAGCAAAGTCGAGCTCGGTCTCGTCGCCAAGCGATGTCCGCTTCCGCACCCGGAAGTGGTGCACGACGCGGCTCGCAGTGTGTTGCTCCAGCCCAAGCTCGTCGTCGCGCTGCTTCAGCAGACGCCGCAGGCCCTTGCGCCGCAGTTCGCGATGTGCCTCTCTTCTCTCCTCGGCCTTGCTGGACGTCGCCTCGCGGTGCGGCATCGGACCGAGGAATCGCCTGGGAAAGACGTGCGCCGCTTTGTGCGAGGAGGTGTCGACCACCGAGGGCGCGGGCTGCATCGCTGCCGAGCCCCCCGGCGTGTCGGCCCCCCCGCTCTCTGGGGCGGGGGGTACGCCGTGGTCCGACGGGGTGGCCTTTGTGTGCGGGACAGCGGGCATGGCCGCGGCCTAGCGGTACAAGGGACGTGGGGGAGGTGAGATGGTGGCGAGGAGAGATGGGAAGTTGTACTAGATGCTGTGAGACTGCGGGCTGTGAGGGGTGATCGGGCGAGGAGAGGGGCGGGTTGGCGGCAATTCGCAGGGGTACGTCATGTCAACTCTCTGGGCGATCATCACCACAGGGAAGGCTGGGCTTGGCTACCCCACGGATTAGACTCCGTACACTCCACCCAGGTGGCTACTTCTGTCAAGCTGTTGTGCGTTCCCCAAAACACGATGTCGTTGCTCTCAAACCAGACAGTCCGACGAGTGACAGGGCGGCGATGAGATAATAGTTGTACATTCACGTAGTATGGCTACAGTTACTTCTCGCCCAGCTCCATGGCCCGTAATCGCTCGCTCAGCTCGCGCTCCTCGCGGCTGAGTCGCCTTCGCGCAGACGATGCCACGCTGGGTGTACGACTTGGCCCTGGCGGCCTCTTCGGCTCTGTCTCTGCCGGCCCGCGCTCCTTCTCCTCCCTTGGTTTGGCCTGCTGGCTTCCGCGTTCCTCTGGGTCCGGCGCCAGAGTGGAGAGTAAACTGCGCGGGCTCGGCGCCACAGGGCTGGGGGACACGGGGCGCGACTCTGGTGGTTCGAAACCTCTGGCCACTGCAGCAGCCTTGGCGGCACGCGCGCGCCACTGTGCACGAACGGTGGCCCACTCCGAGCTCGCTTCGATGCTGCTCCGCCTCCGAGGGGGCGGGGAGGGCGGCGTGCCCGGCGACTCAGGAGACGTCGGCCCGCCATGGAGGGAGGAGATGGAGCGCCGGAGCGCGCTGCCGCGCATGCTGTGCTTGGCGCTTGGGGGCGAAGTGGGGGGCACGACCTCGTCGGCACGCTCGGTGCGCAGGGTGCAGTCCGTCTCGGGGGCCGAGCTCGTGAACACCAGCTTGAGCGTGCGGGCAAGATAGTATGCGCCGTCGATGCATGCGAACTGCAGCTGCACAGCGTACCGGAGCGACTCGCCGGCGCCCGAGGAGACATAGGTGCGCTCGCGGGCGAGGAGACGCGCACCGGCCGCGAGCTGGGACAGGTCGTACGGGACGACGAAGGCGTGCACCGCCGCGCTGGCCGTCTTGATAAGCAGCTGCAGCTGCCCGACACACGGGACGCGGTATCCCGGGTACGCTGGGGGCTCGGACTTCGGGTCGCCAAACATGGTGAAGTAGTGCGACTCGAGGTCGACGTCCGCCACCCAGGGAGAGTGGCTTGGTGCGGTCGCGGCGACGGGCTCATCCTCGGACACGAGGTCGTAGTACGTTGCAGCGAAGGGGAGGATCAGGGGCTCGGGGGCGCGCGGCGTCTGGCCAGGACGTGTGGCGATCGCACGCACGCGCAGCGCAAACTGGCTCGCGCAGTGGGGCTTGTGGGTCGCCATGCGCGCGTGCAGGAGGCTGAGAGGGTAGGAGCCGAGGAGGGGGTGCGAGCGCGAGAGGGGCGAGGAGGAGGGTGAGGGTGGGTGGCCCGCCGGGTGGGGCGCTGGGGGAGAGTGGGGGGAGGCATGGGGAGAGTGGGAGTGGTGCGCGTGGGGAGAATGCGCGTGATGAGAGTGGTTGGGCGAGTGGTGGGCCAGCGGCGACGACGGCGAGTGTGCATGGTGGCTCGCCTTGCGGGGGATCGCGATCTTGCGCGCACGGCGCCCGTCACCTTGGATCGGGGGGTTGGAGAGCGGCGACGAGCGGTGGGGTGAGGCTGGAGTCAGCGGTGTCCGGAAGTGCAGGAGGTGGTCACTGGGGACCCGACCGGGCGGGGGCGAGGGGTGGCGCAGGGGTGACCCCTGGTGTGCCGCCGCCGTCACGCTCGCACCGCGCCGAAGAGCGCATCCACGCCCTTTAGCGAGCTGAAGAGGACAAAGAGCCCGCCGTCGAACTGAGCGGGCTGGGTATTCGCCCCCCATCACTGCTCATCGGCCTTATCGCTCATCACTTGACCAGCGGAACATCGTCGGAGTAGGACTGTGGCGTGCGGAGTCGGCAGTTGGACTCACTGGAGTACCCGCCCGGCGGGGATATGGCGATGGTCATGGCCTCCTATTCACTCCTCGGAGAGGAGGCCGGTGTCAATGTGAGGCGGTGGCTGAGCGAGTGATGGAGGAGAGCCGAGCCGATCAGGTTCCGACTGGTGGCGCGGGGGCTATGTGTAGCTGTGTTGGGGAGTGTGGGCTGATCGTGCAGAGGTGCTCATGTGTACGGTGCGCGGTGCGAGCGGACAGGCAGACAGGCAGGAGATGGGATGAGGAGAGGAGAGATGAGAGAGGAGAGAGAGAGAGAAAAGGTGTATCGGGTGTCGGAGTAGGCGAGGCAGTTGGGAGGGAGGAGGAGACGTTCCGAGTCGACTTGTTGATCCCGCACCAACAGACCATCGCCCACTCCACAGCCCCCTCCACCTCCACCCACTCCTCCCCATACCCCGTACGTCACGAAGTAAAACGTCACTTGCATCCGTTCTTGTTCTGGACCTCGCAACACTACTCTCGTCAGCCGTCACCTGTCAGTCTCTGCATCTGGGATGCGTGTGCTGCAGGTGGTGCGTGTTGCACTAGAGCGCTCGGCCAGGCCCGCAGGTCGGCTGACTGTTGGGTGGAGTGTGTATGACATCTCGTAGCCAGCAGTCTCCGTTCTCTGCCATCGATCGATCAGTGAGCGAAGCTGTGCCCGTGTAGCAGCTTCCTTGGTCCACCGCACTACATGGAACGAGGGACTAGAAGCGAGCGGATGCGAAGATGATCCTCCTCACATCTCCAACCTCCTTCCTGCCCGCACGCTAGAGCTCGCCACGCCGTCCTGGTGCCAACGTCCTCACGTCCGCACCCAGCCCCCATCATGCCTCGCATGCTCGCTAGTCCAGGCGGGATGCGGGAGCATCTCTGACTTCGGTCGCGTGAGTTCGCTGGTGGACCGGGTACGAGCAAGCGCTGCCGGCATCCACCCTGGCTTACCCGGGCCAATCAACGTGCCCATGCATGCTTTCGCAGACTTTACATTCCCTGCACATCTGCACGCTTTCGCCATTCCCGTATCGTCTGCATGCATCCGCGACAACAACACCGGCGAAGGATAGTGGGCGCTAGTGTGGGAGGGCGATGCAGAGTTGGTTCATATACCGACTCCCAACGATTCCACCACCTGCGGTTGGGCTGCCGTGCGGTTAGCGCGCTTCGTGCTCAATTAGTGGATTCATGCCACTAGGCCCCGGACCTCGGTTCGATACATACACACACCCATTCACTACTGCTAAAAATCCACAAGGTTCCGTTAACGGGTCCTGGCCTTGCACAATATAAAAGAGTGTCCACATTACAAAAGAATACAAAACAAAACAAAACAAACAAACCACACCATAAAAGAGACACAAACAAATAAAGCAAAAGATAATAAAAGAGCGGCCAGAACGACGTGGGGTGGCGACAGTTGATCGAGCCCCCGACCTTTTGCTGCCCACGCCGTGTGGATCTGTGGCGCGCCCCCGGGGATTACGACAGTTGAATCGCGCCCCGACTTTTTGCTGCCTGCGCCGTGTGGATCAGTGGCGCGCACAGTGACCTTGGCTTGCTGATCGAGAAGCTGGCTGCGGGCCTCATGGTGCGGACCCAGCCGCCACTCGCACATGACTTCACACAACTGTATGCATATATGTACAGCACGCATCTATGTCCTGCTTCTCTACTTTCTCTACTTCACACTGTCCACTAACAGCCGTATGGCTCACTGATATCTCGAGAAGACGCTCCCGCCGTCGCTCTCCTGACGCACGCTGCGCACGCTCTCGGGCGTGTCGCGCAGGTTGATGCTGCTCACCAGACTCGAGACATACCCGTCCTGCCCGGGGCGGAGGGACCCCTTGCTCGCAAAGCTCGCCAGCGAACCTTGGCGCACGGGCTGGCGTATGGGCGTGCTGGGCGCGGTGTGCGCCGGGGAAGGGCGGACAGGGGTGGTCGCGGCGCGCGAGGGCGTGGTTGGAGGCTTGGGTCTCGCGGTGGACGTGGTCGAGGCGGCGAGGGAACTTGGTGGGTCAGGCTGTCCTGCGCTCTCGGCAGGTATGTTGCTCAAGGCCGTGGTCATCGTGCTCGTGCTCGTACCGGTCGTAACCGGGGAGAGGGCCGGGAACTTGCGCTCGAACTTGTCGAGGCTGGTAGTGCTTATGTTGCTGCTGTTCCGGCTCGCGCCGGTCACTGTTGGCGAGAGCGCCTCTAACACGCGGTCGAGTGCGGCGAGGCTCGGAGGCCCATCCAGCTTCGAGAAGTCGTGCCCGCCACTAGTGCTGTGTGCGGTCATGCTCGTGTCCGGGCCACTCGAAGCGCTGGAGCTACGGGTAGTGGAAGCGGTGTTCTCGCCATGGCCCGCAGTCGAGGTGGGCCGGCTACGCACACGCAGTGGCGCGGTGACGGCAGGGGGGAAGTCGGCGCTCATGGGAGGCGACTGTGGCTGGATGACGGGTGACGGAGCGGCCTCGGGGAGGGTAGGCGACGACTTGGTGCATGGCGACTCGGGACGGGGCGGTAAGGCCTTGTCCTTGTCCGATCCGCCGCTCACGACCCGCGCCGAGCTGTACAACCCAAGCGGGGCAACGGCCGTAAAGGGCTCCGCGGTACCGAGGAGCGGCTTCTCCTCCTCGTCCTCCGCTGTCTGGCAAGACGCCGCCAAGTCAAGGTTGGGCGTGGGCGGGAGGCGGCGGGGGATGGGACTGGGAGACGCCGGCGGCGACAACGGCGGCGAGCCACACACCTTGACATCTGGAGTAAAGTCGAACGAGAGGTCAAGGTTGCGCTCGTCGAGCGCGCCGAACACGCTCGAGTGGGAGTCGTGGGAGCGTATGCTTGGTGTCACGCTGAGGCGGTGAGCCTCGAGCTCGTCGCCAAGCTGGACTGCGTACTGGGGAAGGAGCTGGAGGGGCGACTTGGGAGGTGGCGGAGGAGGAGGAGAGGCAAACCGCGAGGGCATGGGGCGCGGGCCGAGCTGCCGCGCCGAGGTGATGTCGGCCTCCTGCGAAGTGTCTCTGGCGCTGGGGACGGTCTTGACCGAAATGGGTTGAGGCTTGGCGGGCAGAGCGGGGAGGTTGGGCTTGGGCGGCGGGAAGGGGAACTCGAGCCCCCCCTTCGGTGGGAGCAGGAGGGGCGCGTCGTCGTCGGTGGAGTCTGCAAACGGGTCGGAGTAGCTCCGCGCATGGTATGCCGGCTCGGGCTCCAGGCGGTTGCCCTGCGGGTCGTAGACGGTGGTTCCTATCGTCGGCATGCGGGACGGGATGGGGAAGTGGTACGCGCTCGACTCAGTGTCGCTCTTCGGGTCCCATGCTTCCCAGGGGCGCGTCTCCTTACGGTTGGCGGTCGAGGCCGTGCGCTTGGACGAGGTGCGAGGGGCGGCGCTGACACCGACGAGGTGTGCCATTGCCGGGACGCCTCTAGACGCCGAGGAGGTGTGCGCGTCGCCCGCGCTGCCCGTCGAGGAGAGGGTGCTGACAGCGCTGAGGGGCGGATAGACGTATATACCTGGTGGGGCCTGGCCCTCGGGCGGGTTGGGCAAGGCGCCGCCGAGCATCCTGTGCCCGGCCGAGCTCTCGTCGGCGTCGTAAGCGTCCGAGAAGTGCGCGTCGGACTCGTACACGTCGCCGAAGCTCTCCTTGGGCCTCGTTTGTCCCGCCGTAGGCGCCACGCCGCTAGGTGCCGCGCCGGTAGGTGCGCCGCCCGGGGGCACGAACGGGGTGATCTTGCTCAGCTCGGCTGTCCGCTGGCGCTTGTAGCTTGGGCGCGTAACCAGTTCCCCCACAGCAGCCGCCACTTCGGCGGCGCCGCTGACTGCGCCCCTTGGGCCCCGACGCAGGCAGCCCGGCACGCCGTCGCGGACACCTATGTCGCGCACGGTAGTGAGATCGATGTCCTCGGGGCTGCATCGCCTCGGAGACCCGCGGAGTGGGCTGGGGTCCTGGAGGGGAAGGGACTCCGGGGGCTCAAAGTGGTCGCGCGTCTGCGCGGCGAAGATAGTCGACGGACGCCGGCTGTCGAGGGTGACGTACTCTGGCCGGCGCCAGATCTTGGTCCCGAGGCGCTGGAGAAGAGATTTCTGGCGCTGTGGCGGAGGTGAGTCCCGCTGGGCGTCCATGAGCATGGCTCCCTTCTCGACCGTGCCCTTCTCCATGTCGTCCTGGATGAGGTTCTGGCGGTCCTCCTCCTCCTTCTCCTTGCGGCGACGGCGGAGGCACCACCACAGGATAAGGCCGGCCAAGCCGATCGCGAGCAGGCCACCGATCAAGCCGGCCGTCAACCCGACCGTCAGCCGCGCTCCGCCCGGCCCGGCGCCTATCGGCGAAGATCCGTCTGTTGAGGTCGGCGTCGGCTCATCCACCCCAGTCCCTGTAGTTAAGTCGTCGCCCCCGCCAGCCGAGTCGCCGGGAGACCCACCCGTGTCGGTGTTTGGAGGGCTATTGATAATTGGAGCGGGCGTGTAGCCGGGGAGCGGGCTTGTGTTGGGTATACTGGAGCTAGCATCGTTGCTGGGACCCGTGGTTGAGCCAGGTGCTGAGCCTGGAGTCGAGCCTGGATCAGAAGAGACGACCCCACCTGGAGAACCCTCGCCGCTGCCGTTCCCGGCACCAGCGCCGTCGGCACCAGTTCCGGTGCTGCTGCCACCTCCGCTACCAGTGCCACTGCCCATCCCAGTGCTGCCGCCAGTGGTAGAGCCTCCGCTCCCACCCGTGGCAGGAGTACCTGTACCAGAGCCCGAGCCCTGCATACCAACAGGGGCAGCCTTCGAGTTGATGATGATTGTGTCTGCCGGAACCGGGGC